>JALRMM010000720.1:0-11402 GCA_026122155.1 Zymoseptoria crescenta
TGGTCAATCGCTCGTTTAGGTTCGGTCAATTTTCACTCCCAAGATAATTTGCCGGGGGTTGGCGAAAACAGCATTCCATCGGTCATGGCTCTTTCGTTCTGGCCAGACCCCCCCCCCCCCCCCCCCTCCCGGGAGAAAGTTGGTTCGGCAAGCCGACGGAATTGGGCGTTCGCCTTGTGCTCCCGAGACACGGCGCCAGCTCCGGTGTCTCTCCAGGGCTGCACCATCCCGGCCCTCTTTCTTCACGCTCATGCAGGGCAACAAGAAGAGCGTGTGGAAGCGAGATCGAGCGCTTTCCCTTCGCTGCGTACGGGCTGGATGAGAGTCGATGATGGAAAAGCGGTCTCTCCAAAGGCGTCTCTGGTCAAGGCCCCGAGCTTCTTTCTCCCGCCTCGAAGACAAAGGCAACCAATCGTGCGTACCTTGTGTTCGCTTTCAATCATGACCAACATGAAAGAGCGAGGGCGACGAGAGACGTACGTTTCCCCGGGGACATGTCCGCCCAACTCCTGGCGGCCCTGTGGCTCGGGGCTCATGGGAGTCCGGGCCCGATATAAATCACGGCGGGACGCTCATGCGGGCAGGACAGTCTCGTCTGCGTCTTCGAGCTTCTTACCTTGCTAGCGCGCTTATCAAAGTCTTTCTTACATCCCGGCTCGCGTTACGAACCGATGTTCTGTTGGACTCTCGTACGTCCACGCCTGTACTCGGCTTCTGTCTCGAGACCGCCCATCGTCCATCATGAAACGGAAGCAGTCACGTACCACGAGTAACGTCAAGGCTGCCTGTCAAGCTTGCAGAGCGAGCAAGACCAAGGTACGTCCCTAGCAAACCTTCTCAGCGCGCGCGGACGCCACGGGCGCAAACCACTGGGATCTGGCTCTACCATTGATCGTTGCAGTCTGACATGCACAGTGCGATGGTCTTCGACCGACGTGCTCGCGATGTGCTCGAAGGGTTCATATGACATGCGAGTACGATACGGAGCCCGACGAGTTCCGCATCACGGCGCTGCGAAGGCGATATGTCGAAGCGGAGCAACAGGCTTCGACGCGTGAAGCATTACTGCGTCATCTCGTCGACCGCAGTCGCGAGGAGGCCTCCGATATATTGATACGGATGCGAGCAGATGAGAGTGACCTTTCGATTCTCGCCGGACTGCTGGCCAGGACGAGCAACATTCCCATCGGGGATGTGGTCGAATCGACGACCAACACGCCAGACGTGGACCCCGCCGCCAATGAACTTCCCCGGGCGGACGACCGATACTCCATCGCGTTCCTGCTGGCGAGGAATTCGGCCGCCAGGGCCTTTAGTGAGGACATGGACACAGGTTCGCCCACACCGCGTCCAACCCATGCAGGACCTTCTGATATTGGATTGGGAAAGCGGAGGAGGTTGTCCGAGGTGCTACCTGAAGTGTTGCGACCGATTTTGCAGAAGACGATGTCGGTACCGTATTCTCCGCGTGGAGGCATGGAACCACTCATGCCAAAGCCCGATCAGACCGACTATACCTGGATGAAGGGATTGACCAATGTCAAAGCTGCAGACTGGGGCGTCGAGTACGCCACGGATCGCGGCCTTCTCGAGATCTTAAAGTGCTATTTCACCTGGGAGAACAGCGTGGTGGGCTTGGTTCACGAAGAGGCGTTTTGGGAAGGGCTGGCGGCGGGCGGATCGGACTGGTGCAACATGTGCTTGGTGCACAGTATGTTAGCGATGGGCACGGTAAGCATTCGACACCAAGGGACGCGTTTCGCCGGAAGCTGAACCGAAATGCCTTTGCAGAAAGTCTACGGAATGTTTCATATCGACAACGTGGGGGAGTTGGAGCGAGCAGCACTCGTCGAAGCGATACGCTTGTGGGACAGTCAAACGCCTTTTCCGATTCCCGCCAACATCTCTGCCGGCCTTCTGATACGCGACACCCTGGCATCCAACGGACAAGATGAATTGGGTCGACCTTACCTCGAAGCGGCAATGCATCTCGCCCTCGAATCCGGTCTGTTCGATGCTTCACGATCGATCTACATGTACGATGAGGATCAACCAGAACAGACGAGACAGCGAGCTGAGTTTGCCTGGGCGGTGTACGCGCATCACGCGTACGTGCAGGGGAGTTCTTGTCAAAGAGCGTCGACTAATACGCTGATACCGTGTCCAGCTACCACGCTCTGAACTTCAATTTTACACCACTGCTACTCGATGCTCCACCCGTGGAGATTCCCGGACCAAACCACGACCAAGACGTGGAGCAATGGGCGCCATTCCCCCTCAGCTTTCCCCAACCTCCGAGCATGCTGAGCAGCAAATTCGCCGCCCGCGCCGCTCTCTGGCGAGTGGGCAATCTCATCATACCCTTGCTTCACAAGGTCCGCGACGCGAACGACTCCATCGAGATCCACTGGGAGGAAACCGTCTCCCTCTACAACCAACTAGAGACATGGCACGCCAACCTCGAACCTCGCATGAGCATACTGCACGCAACCCCACCGCACATCCTCTGGCTACAGTTCGTACCCTCCTTCCCCATCCTCTCAACGCATCCATCACTAACCCCGCCCACAGCGCCGACTACCACCGCTGCACAATCGACCTCTTCCGCCCTTTCCTCCCCCTCCACGCCTCCAGTTCCCTCGCCCACACAGCAACGACCCATTCCAACACCCAACTCCGCCTCCTAACCCACCAGATCGAACTCCAATACCCCCGCTTCCCCATCGCGTTCTCCGCGCTACTAAGCTCGATCTTCGTCGTCGCGACCTCGATTTTCCCCGAAGCGGTGACGCTCGGTCCGGATAGCGATCAGCACTTTTACCTTTGTCTTTGTCTGCGGCTCATGGCGCGAATGGCGGGCGTGTATCCCGTGATGAGGGGACTGGTGAGGGGTCTGGTCGATCAGGCGGAGCAGAGTAGGTCGGAGGTGCCGGTGGAGGTCGGTGAGATCGTGGCTAAGATGGAGAAGGCGGCGAAGGGGTCGAAGGGACGGGAGATGGAAGAGGGGTTTCCGGTTTTGTTGGAGTTGTCGGGGTTGGAGCAGGATCGGACTGAGGGACAGAATTTGGTGGATCAGGCTGGGAGATTGTCGATTATTTGAGAGCAGGGAGGGGATGTGGTTCGATGGTGCATCGTGGTTTGGGGGGATTGCGTCAGTAAATTGAGGTGGAAAAGGGTGCTGGCGCTGTGTGTAATAGGTTCGATTCGAAGCTGTAGTTGATACTGGAAAAACTGTTCCAACATGCCTGTTACACTTGTGTTCCTGCGCTAGAACATCATACCACCCAGCAATCCACCAGCCAACAACCCACCGCCGAGGGCCATGGGCATTCCCATCCCGCCGCCGTAACCTCTCCTGCCATAGGGGCCCACAGGTCTGGCATACATGCCCGGCCCACAGTAGGGTCCCGTCATGTACGGGTTGTACATGCGTCCAGCCCCAGGATAACCCATTCCCATTCCCATGCCGCCACCGCCATAGCCGCCACCATAAGCCATCTGTCCTCTCGGCGGCGGTTGCAGCCACACATCTTCGCCATTGCGGTCTTTGCCCAAGTACTGCGACTCGCCGGTCCGCATAGCCTTCTGCATCGCTTCGCGGATGCGCAAGTGCTGCTCGTACATCTTCCGCTCTTCCTCCTCGCGTTTAGCACGTGCCACCGAGCGCTCCTCGTGAGTCGTGCCGGTAACCTTGTCCTTGAACTTACGCCCAAAGGAACGGCCGTCCTTTCCTTTGTCCTTGCCGTCGGTCGGCCGTGGAGGCAGATCCGCGGGTGTTGAGGATGAAGATGCTGCCGCTGCAGCGCCACCGACGACAGCTCCACTGGACTTTGGCTTGTATTTGTGATCACCTCCTTCATCTTCAAGATCCGAGTGTCCGTGGATGATATCCTCCATGCTCGGGTCATGCTTGCCGTTTCCGAGGTACGATGTCATGTTCTCTTGCTCGATGCGCTCACGCTCTGCGCCCGATAGAGTGGCGAGGTATTGTTCGTCATCGTGAGGGTGGTCCCAGATACTGCGCGGTGGAGTAGCGCGGGTGTCGACGTAGAATTGGTGGCCGCTCTCTGCGTCTAGAGTCCGTACCCAGCCTTCCGGGAGGGGCCGGGACTCGAGTTCCATCGAGCGGCGGTAGGCATCAGGGATGGAACTACTGGAGGCGGAGGACGCTCCAGGAACGTTGAGATGAGAATCGTGGGCGCTGGCGGCGGGGTGGCTGCTGGAGCTGGGCCCGGAAGTGGTGGATGAGCCCGTGGCTTGCGTGTATGATGGCGGCGGCTCGCTTGGAATGTCTGTGCCGGCCATGGTCGCGGTGTTGTTTGAGGTGAGATGCAAGGATGATATGTTCAGTGTTTCACGGAGGATTCTGTAGGGATGTGGGATGATGATGGAGGAACGACGGAGCACTTTTAGAGATTGAATGCAACGGCGAATCAATAAGAGTGACGTATGGTTCCGCCACACTGCTCAGCCCCACACATTCACATGCTTCGTACCAGAACGGACGTGGCTCCGCTTCGAGACTTGGCATATACGACGCTGTGAAGTGCATTGCTGGCAGCGATGTGTCCCAGGCCAGCATCACACTGGGAGGGCTTCTCATCCTCGATTCACTTCCATGAGGCAACGCCGCTGGTCATTCACACCCTGACCGTATTCTCTGCCTCAAACACCAGCATCCACCGGTGCAACATTCAGATTCCAATCGATCGCACCGTCCTCACCGTACCTCTCGACCAACCATTCGTTCGCCTTCTTGAAGTGGCCACAGTCCATGAATCCCTTATGAGCACTCAATGGACTCGGATGCACCGACTTCAGCACCAAATGCTTCCCACCAATCTTCTCGCACCGCTTCTGCGCCGGACTCCCCCATGCCAAGAACACCACTCCTTTGACCCGCTTCGCCGCAACCGCATCCAGCACCTTTTGTGTGAAGCGTTCCCAACCTTGCTTGGCGTGGGAGTTCGCCTCGTGTGCGCGGACTGTGAGGCAGGTGTTGAGCATGAGGACTCCGCGATCGGCCCATGGTGTGAGTAAGCCGCCATTGTTAGGCGGTGGTTTGAAGTCCGGATAGTCTTTCTTCAAGGCCGTGTAGATATTCTTCAAGCTCGGAGGTGCGGGCGTGGGTGGCCGAACAGAGAAGCATAGTCCATGGGCTTGATTGAGATTATGGTAGGGATCCTGGCCGAGGATGACTGCTTTGACATTGGGAAGTGGTGTATGCCGAGACCAGGAGTAGACATCCTCGGACGGTGGAAAGATTTTCTTGCCAGCTGTGGCTTCCTTGACGAGGAAGCGTTTGAGGTTGAGGAATTCAGGAGAGGTCAATTCGGAGTGGAGGACGGCGAGCCATGATTCGTGTAATGTCTCGATTTCGAGCTTTAGAAGAGATTTGTGGTCTTCCGAGAGCTTTTCAACCCATGCTGCTTTGTCGAACTTGATGGGTGCTGTCGCCGGGGCTGTGGGCGAACTTGCTGAGTTGGGAGGGTTGGTGGATGATGTTGGACCGTTAATCTTTGGCGCGCCGAAGAATGAAGTGATGGAAGCATTAGCTTTCGGCTTCTTGACGGCTTCGGCAGCAACATCGACTGCTTTGCGCTTGAGAGACATGTTGCTGTGTTGTATATGTTGGTCGGAGGGGCGATTGAAGATATTCCGTCCGACTGCATCAATGTTGAAGCGAGCTTCAGAGAGACGCGACGGATGACGATGACGCGAAGTCGTATCGTCGGCTCATCTTCGGCATGAACGCGACATCCAAGTGTCGACTTCTTCTACTTGACAGCGACCATCTTCATCGCGACCAACAACATTGCCACCGCAGCATCGGATCCCACGACAGTGCGTGTTCATCCCGTACATGCCTGCGAATCGTAGCCGACCTCAGCCCTTCGACTCACGAGATAATGCCTCAATTCTTCCTCCGCTCGATCACAATCGACGACATGAAAAGCTTCAAACAACACCAAGCCCAGACGCTCCTCTTCTGCCACTCGACCGTCGCGTCGGATCCGAGCTTTGATGCGGCTTGCTTGCATGGCTTGTAGCCGGGATTTGAGCACATCCAACCGGCTGTTGATCTTGCTCATTGTGGCTATGGCTGTCGTCAATGTATGCGCGAGAGCTGGGTCATGGTTTTGGGTCGTTTTGTTGCGGCGCAGTTCCGACATGATTACGGTGTGATATGTGGCCTGCGCTGGTATGCAAGGAAGGACTACTCATCTCATAGGTACACCATGGCTCGCCCGAACGTTTGCTTCGATCCTTTGATCTCGCAGATCGGCAGTCCGTCTGATGGGTCGCGCTTTGTACTCATGATTGCTGTCATGCCCCAGAGTCTCAGTGGCCAAAGATGCAGCGTTGTTGGTGTATATTTGTGAGCCCACAGATACTCCAGCTCCGCAACGAGAACGTCGCAAAGTGGGAGAAGGGCATGCAGGTCAGTCATTTCTATCTCTATCACCGTTTCTGCATATACACCGTTGAATCTTCGCATTCATTGATCCTGTTGGAGCATCCATCAATTTCATACTTCACTGGCAGGCAAAATTCCTTAACGCCCGGAGAGACCTTGTAGTCGAGCGGCCTCTTGCTCACAAGCCCCATGGCGCGGTCTCAAACTTCTTGATGTTCAACTGTGATCACGTCAGTTCCATCATCCTCAAGATCCAGCCGCTCGACACTCACAAAGCTTGAATTGATCTGCTTCAGGTCGGCAACACCCAGGTTTGCCGCATCCATGTAGATCTCGCGCCTCATGATATCGATGGCTCGCTTCACGCCTTCCTCGCCGTAGACGTTGGCGTACATGAAAGCACGACCCATGCCGACGGCCTTTACGCCGAGCGCAAGCATTTTGACGACATCCGAGCCATATCGCACGCCGCCGTCGGCGAAGACTTCCAGCGCATCGAACACCCACGGAGCTTGTTCGTGGATCTCAAGGGCGACTTCGAAGGCTGTCAGGAGAGTGTGTCAGTCACGCTGCGAAGGCCACAAACCAGGGTGTCACGAAACTTACGTGAAGGCGAGCCGTCCAGCTGGCGACCGCCGTGGTTCGACAGGTAGATAGCAGGAGCGCCGATATTGGCTGCAATGACAGCATCTTCGACGGTCTGGATGCCCTTCAGAATGACCGGGAGCTCCGTCAGATTCCGGATAGCCTGGTAGTCGTCCCAAGTGATGGCGGTAAAAGAGTTATCTGCGGATCCCACCCCGAAGCGGGCTGCGCGTTGCCGGTTGGCGTCGCCTGGCGAGTCCACGGTCACGAACAGAGCCTGGTAGTTGTTCGCCTCCGCCTTCCTGATCAACTCTGTCGTCTTCGTGATGTTCTTATTGACGTACAGCTGGTGGAACATGATCTGGCCGGGAGCCCGAGCAGCCTGAATGTCTTCTTGCGATCTGGTCGAGAATTGAGCGTTGATGTACATCAGATTCTTGGCCGCCGCCCCCTTGGTCAGACCGACTTCTCCAGTGGCATTGGCGTAGCCTGCGATCGCTGCGGGAGCAATGAAAAACGGAGCCGAGAAGTCGTAGCCCAGAATGGTCGTCGGCATGCTGGCCTCGATGTTGTTGACGTCGATCATCATTCTCGGTCGGAAGTGCATGCGGGAATACACTTCCAGGTTGTTGCGGTAGCTCCATTCTCCACCTGCGCCCGCGCGGTAGGATGTGTAGGAGGAGATATTCAGGAAGCCGCGAGCCACATAGTCAAAGTCTGGAATGCCGATGATTTTGTCAAGGGGTGGAAGCGCGCCGCCTTGTTGGATCTCGCCATATTGATCGGCTTGTGCTATCTCTGGCTCGTTCAGGAACGGGCGGGTGGCATCGACAGTGGCAGAAAGTGCCGAGAAAAGCAGGCTTGCTGCGATAGTGGTCCGCATAATAACTCTTGACGGGTGAACGATGAGTACAGCAGATACCGAGAGGGTGTGCACCAGGCGACGGATAAGTACTGTACGGCCTTCCTGCTGGACTATACCATGTTGAGCCTACTGAAAGTGTCCGCGGCATATAATCGTTCAATCTTCGACATCGCTTCGAATGTAACGATTGCAGGCTCCGCTTCCGGGACTAACCACAGTGGAGTGGCAATTTTTCCTGCAGTCACCGAGCTACCATAGGCCGTTGTCAAGATAAGTACCAGCACACTGCCAGCCAAGAGCATTTCAACGGAGGTCTGGACTAATTCCGACCAGTTCTTCCGATGGGGGTGGACCACGGAGTATAGTCGGGACCGGGGTCTTGAGAGGTCGCTCTGGTCATCGGACATGAAGTCCGCACGATGTCTCACCTGTGGTCTCTCGATCGATGCTCGACGTTTCGGAGATATGAAAATTTTGTGCGAAGCGAGATGAGTCAACACAAGCGACCTTCGTCCGGCGGCGCAGTTCTGCCATTTGACTAGTTGTAAGTAGTGAATCTTGCGCCAACACAGTATCCTATCGAGAAGACAGAGGCATTCATGCATGGCATGTCCTCGCGCTACAGTGAGCTCGTGACAGAGGATGACGAAAGACCTGGGAAATACTAATGGCAGTCGGACTTTTTCCTAGCGGCAGTCAGAGGAGGTTTTTAGCGGTAATGCTCGTATCGTCCAGCTCCCGAATTATAGTCGATTTCCGGTGCAATATAGGGCCGTGCGCGGGATCCTTGGCGTGTCGCGTGTACGCGTTGTTCGTAACTTCCTTCTACTACCTCTTGTCGTCGATATTACCCTTAAAACTCGTTATATCTAGCTCTTTTAATAGTACTAGTGCTATCTACCCTTCGACCGCCGTTACTGCCGTTACCGCTACTAACGTCGTCGTAGCTACTATATAAACGCTGTCTATTTAAGGACTCCGGAGTATTAGATAAGAATAAGGCTCGAGCTTATAAGGAAGGTAGTAGTAGTAGATAGACTCTTAGAGACGTTATCGACCGGCTCGTACGACGAGCGGCGGCTCGTAAGGAGGTAGAAAGGGTAGTAGCCGCGCGGCGGTTGCTATAGTATAAACTCGGTAGTAGTCGCTCGATTAGTAAGAATATAGTAGAGACGATAGATATAATTACTAGTAATAATATTAGCACTACTCGCTTTAATAGACTACGTAGTAGAGATAGTAGTAATGTTAGTAATAAGAAGAAGGATTTTAAAGAGCTTACCGCCGCTATTACCGCCGGCGCTAAGTTATCTAGCTCTAGCGCTCTTAACTATACGTACTCGAATAGTAGTAATAATATTATTAGAGGTAGAGGTTTAGAGGTGTTAAGGTGTAAAGGCGATAGGGTCTATAGCAATGTAAGGAACGCCTAATATCTACTAGATAAAAGGTAAGACTAATTCTTATAGAATTTAATATACGAGCGTAAGCCCTTCGCCTTATATATAGTAGGCATGCGCTAAGTATTCGTTACCTCCTTAGTTATACGACCGAAGGATAACTTTACTCGACCCGGATTACTACCTTTAGCAGTAATCCTTATAGCAGTCCTTAGCGGTGCTGTTACAATTGCCTCCTCTCCTTATAAGCGTCGCCCTTAGCGCGCTTATAGGGGATTTAGTAGGCTTACTTCGTAATTACTTCGCGATTACTTCGTATGTTATGCGGCACGAGCCTATATATATGCATCCGGTAACTTATTAGTTAGTCCGGCGGCAGCGTATATATATCTATGCCGTCTACTATAAACATTGCTCCTATAACATCCACTTCCGTTTAATGCATTCCTAAGTTATTAACAACAATATTAACAAACATAGTAGATCGAGGGTGTCTAGGCGACGGTAAGTTTCTATACTTGTTTACCCTCTATTTTTCGGAGCTAACTTTCTTAGACACTACTACCTTCGCATTACTCTCGCTTAGACTTCGTATACCGTACGCGGTGTATTATAAGTATATCTAATCCTTCCTCGGCCGAACGTCGACTCTTAATAGAGCTCGATAAAACTATACCGCCTCCGCGATAGTTTCGCGCAGTTTTAGTTCCTCCGGCTAAGAAAGATCCCGCGCAATTTGGCCGTTAACGTAGTAAGACTAAAGCTAAGCGGTCTAATAACCCTCTAGATCGCTCGTCCTAGTTATAGAAGCCTTCTAAGCGGCCTAGCCTACGCATTACGGACACTTTAACGGACGACTCGATAGGTAAGCGTAGCTATATTTATCTCTAGCTTATGCTAATTAGATTATAGCATACCGATTTAGCGCAACCCGCGAACCTAAGGTACGCTTACGCGAGACCCTCGGTTTAGGTTCGGTCCTACCTAATAAGTCGGCGTAGCCGTCGGAGCCTCGAAAGAGATAGCGACCTATATAGCCTAAGCGTAAGAGCCTTTGAGATAGCTTCTATAAGATGTACTAATTACTCTAATAGAATCTAATAAGGACACGCCGCGTACGCGCGAGTCCTTCGGTAAACGTTTAGCGAACATCCCGACTCCTCGGAAATCTTCTAGTATTAAGAAAGCCGATCTGAAACGCGGCCGCGCTATAGCTAGCTTTAAAGACGGTAACGAAGTTGTTGCGTCTTTATCTAAGAAGCCTCGTACTTCGTCCCGTTTGTAGACGAAAGCTACTATTACTAAGGGAGCTAATGCTCCTTAGACTCCGAAAACTCCGCGCTCGAGAAAGGGAGCTATAAAGGCTCTAGCTACGGAAGTTTCTCCTATTATTAAGAATAACAATAAGGACGGTAAGACTATCGAGCCTCCGGCTACGACGTCTCTAAGTAAGGCGTATAAAGGTCCTCCGCTGCCTACTTATCCGAAGGTACTATATAGCGTCCGTCCTCCTCGTCCCTACTAGCGCTATACTAGCTATATTAGCAAAGGTAACCGCGGCAACTACTCTCGCGCGGTCGACTATAATTGCTCGTATACCTCGGTAAAGATCCGCTACGAAGGGTATAAGTAGGTACTTCGCTATCCCTTCGGCTTATATTCGCTAACTATCCGTAGGAGTGCTAAATAGGACTATAAGGAGCTCCCGCTCGGATGCCGTGTCGCTTAGGACGCTACGGAGATAGCGCTATTAGATCTTCTTAACTTAGACGATAAAGCTACTATCGAGGACGTCGATACTACTCGCGAGAACGCTATAGAAAAGATCGTAGTCTTCTATTAGTTTCTCTCTAGCACTTAGCAATTTAAGTTAAAACAGGCGAAGACTAATCCTGCTCCTTAGCCTGTTCTACTTATCGGCGAAGGCTTATAGAAGGTCTCCGACATCGTAGATTCTCTACGTGTCCTAGCGGAGTTAGCTATTCTCGTAAGTTCCTTGCATCCCCTTCGCATACTACGCGCTAACTATTATTTTAGGTCGTTCCGATAATTCCCACGGGACATCGCGACTTCGAAGGTATCCTCGCGGCACTCGCTAGTAACCGTAAGCTATACGATTAGAAGAGCCGGTTCG
>JALRMM010000721.1:0-11397 GCA_026122155.1 Zymoseptoria crescenta
CGCTCGATTAGTAGGTTACGCCGATACGCTCGGTCGGAGGTAATTAAGTAAGGTATAGGAGTATGCGTATAGGTTATATAATAATTAATAGTATAAAGAAAAGGGGAAAGGGAGGAGAGAAGATGTAGTAGGTGCTAAGGAGGTAGAGGTTGTCGAGCTAAGTGCGGAAATAGAGGTATTTATAGTAGTAGGGACGGGCCTAGCTAGTAATACGCGTAAATTTTTCGGTAATTGTTAAGGGCGCTTCTAATTGTCTAAGGAGCAGCTAATTATAGTGTTTTGCAAGTAATTGTAGTAGGTGTTTGTAAATGTTAGAGGCGGCATATAATCCGGCGTAATTGTCCACGATTGTTAGAAGGGTAATATTTGCTCGTGAATTTTCTTTACTCGTGAATTTTCTTTAGCTCCCTCCCCTACTAACCTAAAAAAGGCGTAGGTACTATTGTCGGATAATGCTGTTGCCTATTAGAAACAGTTGGGGGTTTAGTGTCGGTCGTTAGTAGTCGGAAATGTTTCCTAGACCAAACGTCCGGCTGGTCTAGTAAATACCTAGGGTTAGTAGCCTATAGTCGTAGGTACTGCAGTCGCTCCTTAGGGGATATAGACGCTTCTCGAACTCGCTTAGCAATGCTTAGGGGCTCTAGTGCGCCTTCTCGCTAAAAGGGGAGGGCTTTAGGGGCCTTATCCTAGGTAGGGGTCGGGCTATATCTAGTCTCCTCGATACTAGTTAGCTACTAAGGCTAATTATCCCTCTTATAAGCATTGTCTTCTGTCTTATCCAGATACTCCTTAGGAACCTTTCGTAGCATGTCCCGTAACTAGGTACCCTATAGCACTAATCCGTCCAGCTCCGAGATGCGATACGTTCTAGTGTAGTAGTTAGAGTGGAAGATACGGAAGGGGCCCTTCCACCTAAAGGAGAGCTTCTTATACGTAGATTTGCGCTTACCCCTCTTTAGTAGGACTATCTGTCCCTTCTTAAGCGGAGAGTAGTTAACATTGTACGTGTCGTTAAAGTAGCCCTTCTAACCTCTCTTATCCTCTACTAGTATACGGTCGCCTTATTAAGCTCCTCCTTTAAGCATAGTATCTATCTAACCCGTGCGGCGAGTAGCTCCTCCGTCGTTCGAACTGCCTTCTAGTTAATAACCTTCTAGGACTCGTACCTAAGCTCGATAGGCAGGACTACATTAAAGGCGTAGAAGAGGCTCGCTAGCGTATAGCCGGTGGATCTCCGGACAGTAGTTCGATCCGCCTAGAGAGCTATATAGAAGAACTTCCTCTAGCCGGTAAGCTTCCCCTATGTACATTTTAAAAGAACGTCGAGTATATTAGGGTAACCCCTTTTAACGATCCCATTACCCTCTAGGTAATATATAGAAACTCTACTAAGGTTAGTATCTATCTAGGCTAGTAGCTCCGGCACTTCTCCTATATTCTTAGGTCCTCTATTAAAGAAGATACGTCGATATACTCTAGTCCGTAAGAAGACATCCTTAAAAAGGAACTTCGTATACTATTTAGAGGAGACTCCTTATCCAGCCCCCTTATTAATAACCTTCCCTTCCGGCTAGCCGGTAAGTCCCTCTCGAGCTATAAGGATACTTCCTAAGCTGTCGACATGTACGACATCCATATACTAGGATTCTCCGACGTAGCTATTATAGCGCGGGTATAGCTCGGAGACACTCGCCGGTCCTACTATTCTATATAGGCACTCTAGGCACCTACTAACGAACGATCGCACTTAGTCGTATATCCCTTACTAGAAGTACTAGCATGCTATCTTCTAGTAGGTACCCTCCCGTCCCCGGTGTCTAGATATAGGATCTCGGTGTAGCCTACGGATAATGTCCTTCTACTTACTTTCCTTATTAATTACTCGATAGAGGGGTTTGCTAATCCTCTTCTAATACTAAAGGCAGCGCTCTCTAACGAGGTAGCGAGCTACACGCTTCTTAAACGCATGCTAGGCATTCTTATTTACACTACTTGGCCGTCGGAGGGTAAGTAAGAAGTATATAACGTCCCTATAAAAGTTAGAGTAGGTACTATCGACATTCTCTTTAACTAGCTCCTCGATTAGTTCCGGTGTCGCCTTATTAGCCTCCACTCTATTAGCGTAGGTAGCATAAAGAGCTGCATCGATTATGTCCTTATAATCTTTATTATATAGGTTATCTATATCGTCGGATGCGGTCCTTAGTCGGCGTAAAAGTGCATTAGTAGCACTATGGGTTTTTCCGGAGACGTGCTTTACTTCGAAATTAAAGAGGCGAATCCATATAACCTATCTAGTTATAACTGCATTAGGAAGGTCGGTCGGTGCCCTATTTAGCTAGTACACTAGTATATTCGCATCGACTTCTAGGAGGAAGTGTATACTATATAGATAGGATTTGAGTTTCTTTAGTGCTTTAAGGACTCCGAGGCACTCTAGTTTCCTAGCATCGTAGGCCTGCTCCCTAGGCTTCTAGATTCCACTTTCGTATCGCATAGGGTATCTTTTCTTAGGGTTATCGACGTCTCGTTGCATTAGTATAGCCCCAAATCTATCTCCCGATGTATCGATAGCTAGGATAATCTACCCTCCATTCTCGTAGTTAATCGTCTTTAGGGTAGGGGCGGTTACTAGTGCTTTCTTAAGAGTACTTATTACGAGGTCTTGCTCTTCGGTCTAGCTCTAGAACACGTCCGGACGTATAAGGAGGTATAGGGGTGCTGAAACCTAAGCATATCGAGGTATCCAGATTCGGAAGTATACTACTACTCCGAGGAAAACTCGGACCTCCTTTATGTTCTCTAGCGTAGGCCACTCGACAATCTTAATTACCCTGGCCTCTAAGGGGTGCCTACTATTAATGTTATAGACGTATCCGATAATTAGAACTCCGGTAGCGAACTATCTTGACTTATGTGCTAAGATAGTAAGCCTAGCTCTCTCGATATCCGTAAGAACCTAGTCGAGATTCGTGATATGCTCGGCAATCTATCGCCGGATACCTGGTTCCACTTCCTTATTATTATATGTAGACTTAGTCCCTTTGACTCTAATATTATCCAGAAAGGGGCGAGCTCGGTTATTTATGTAATCTTGGAGAGCAGTAGTTATAATCCTCTAGAACTAAGCTACTAAGTTTATGCCTCCTATAGGGATGCCGGTCTATCGAAAAAGCCTAAGCGGTGTAAAGAAGGAGGTTAGGTCGCGACAGTGCTCGGCTAGGGGTATTTAGTTATATCTAGAGAAGAGGTTAATAAGGGAGGCTATAGTGCAACCCGCAAAGTCGGCTAAAAAGGAGTCTACATCCGGTAGCATGTTCGCATCTTTTATAGTAACCCGGTTCACCTCGATCGCGGTATTAATTAGCCGGTATTTCTTCTCCTTAGGTACCTCCGGTGTATTAGGCTAGTTAGTACTCCCTTCCCCTCCTAGGTGCGGCAGAGTCCGTAGTATACGTACGGGCTTAGGGTTGTCGGGCTTCTTCTATACTACAAACTAGGGGTTACGGTATATAGTATAGGAGGGCTCGATTACCTTATTTAAGGCTCGCTCCTTAACTATCCCAATAACAACCTTTTCTAATGTAGCAGGTATATAGAAGTTCTTATACTACTAGGCCTTATAGGGTATCGTTCGAATCTCGACTGGCGGAGAGACGTCCGGGTTAAGTCGACTAACATATAAAAAGTCCTATGCTAGTACCTCCTCTCGCCTAAATAGATAGGTATAAAAAAGCTCCAACTCCTCGGGACTTAGCTTTACTATCGTCTTAAAGCTCCCTATTCGGTCCTCCGTAAGCCTCGATCCGCGCTCGATTGTTAAGAACTTCTAAATAAGGTACTTATGATCCTAGGGGTAGCTACTCCTTAGTAGTAGGGCCTCTCTCGCAAGGTACTTATCTTTCTAGTTAAAGATCCCTCCGGGGCCCTTTCCACCTATCTTATAGATACTAGCCTCTATAGGCTTAACTTTATCGGCTTTTCGCTTATATAGGGTGAAGGTATTGCCTACTACTACGTCTACTTGCCGAGCTCGAATGTCCCGATCCGTAGCGAGTATATTAGACTATTCTAGAAGCTAGGACGCAATGCGGGCTTAGGATTTAGTTTCCCAACACGTTCGCTTAGGGTTAAGTGTATATTCTTCTAAGGTGACCACCTTGTACTCGTCCCAGGCCCTAACTTCGTCCTAAAAGCTAATCGGGTGTTTCCTAGACCGCTAGTCTAGTAAAGGCTTCGGGGCATCTGAGGGTTATACTAGTATTACCACTGCTTCCCTTTTCCTAGACTACTAGTCTAGAAAAGATTCTAGCCTCTACGACTTAATCTGGACCGGTAGTCGGGTACCTAATGCTTAGAGATAATCCTCCGGGTAGTTAAATATAGCTACCGAGTTCCCGGACTCGTATCGGTAGCTTAGGCTTTTCCCGACTTTAGTATATAGAAGGATGCGGTCGTTCTATATCTCGGACCCATGCTCTCGACTGCCGTCCATATAGTCGTTATCCCGTCGAGCTAGGTAATAGTGCACTCTAGGGATCCGTCGTTATAGTTTTTCGAGATAAGGCGGACCTACCTTACCTAGGGGCGTCCAAGTAGGAAAGGGGCCTATCTCGTAACGAGGAAGGATAAATAGGTTAGGATACCCATTACCTCGATAGGAACTTTCTCCGTAATCCTAAGGAAATTAGCCTATCTACTAACCGTGTTTATAGTAATAGACTTATAGGTGCGGATGCCAAGGCCCGCTCTTTTAACTACCTCCTAGCATATAATATTGCCCTCGGATCCTTTATTAATCGTCGCCTTCCTTTCCCGGAAGTTCCTAGGCCCAACTACGCATTCGACAATAGGTAAGGGAACAATAATATAGTCGTGATTATCGAAAAGGAACTTAGCCTCCCTAGGGATTTCGTAGAGGTCCCTCGTACGTCCTGGAGGGATAATAATGTATAGTTCTTTTACTATTAGGCCGAGGCTAGTCTTATCCTTATTATCGACTTCGTCTTCTTCGATAAATCCATTCCGGGCTCTGAACCCCGATAGTAGCCTATGCTCCTAATAGCTAGTCTCGTAGTTAATCTATAGTCCGAGGGCACTCGGTAGATAGTCGGCGAATATAGGGTAGTTACTTTCCTTAATGTTAACCGATAGTCCTACTTCCTTCGCGAGCTTAGCAAACTCTTCCTTATTACGGGCCACTCGTCTAAAGAACTCTTTCGAGAGGTAAGGGGCAACAGCTAGAAGCTTACTAATAAGTATCCCTAAAGGTTGGGCTATAACTCGATCTATAGCTACTTTGTTTATATCTATACGATCTCGTAGATACAAGTCCTTCCTCTAGTTTCCGGATGCCTTTACTCGCTTCCTTTTCCTTATTAGTGGGTTAACTAGGCCGATAGCTAGATTCTCGTTATCTACGTCTATTTCCCCTTCGGTCTCTCTAGTAGGATCAAATCTTAGTTACTATGCCGAGGGTAGAGTGTCTCCTATATCGAAGGGCTAATCCCTAGCGAGGGTCTCCTAAGTATTAGGGGTTCCTCCCGTAGCACTGTCGACTAGCTTAAGGTACTCCTTAGAGTCTGGAATCTTGCTAGTATTAATGTCTATCCGGACTGACTTCTTCGGTTTCGTTACTCGGTTTTTGTCTTCTCCCTTTAGTTTCGGTGCTAGATCCTTCCCTTTTAAGGTAGGGAGAGGTCTTGTTACTACATTGAAGTTGGTAGCATAGGGGTCGTCTTCGTTAATATATACTAGGTCCTCCGGGATACTTCCTACAACAACGCTATAGAATCGAGCCCCTATCTAGGTAGAGTCCTTCGATCCTAGCGGTATGCTGTTCGCCCTAGTAGCTAGTAATAAGGGCTACCCTACCGCTCGCGGCGGACGAGATAGAGTAGCCGGTAGTGTAGGACATAGGCTAGGGGCTAGCGACTAGTCGATAGGAGGGAGTAGCATCCGAGGGGCGGTGAAATTAGTAGGTAGTTTATGGGTCGGCCAGTGTCTTATAGCATGTTCGATATTAATGTATGCTAGCTAGGTAATCGGGCGCCCCTATGCCTCCTCGATCGCTAGTATTATCATCCTAAGCTTCGGTTAATCTTAGTAGTTCCAGAACAATAGCTTTCTTCGGTTAACATTACCCTCCTTTCTAATATACTATTTCTTTTCGGAGTCGCGATGAGCCCATCCTACTAATAGTAAGAAATGCATATACTTGCACTCCTATATAGCATGTCCCGGCTCGAAGTAGTGGAAGTATACTAGCTTGTCTGCCGAGGATTAACCATAAGTAGTAGAGCGGCTATACGGGACTCCTAAGGCTAGCGGTGCTGGGTTTAAGGAGGCTATGTGTGCATAGTACTCTTGCGAGTTATTAGTAGTAATACTAGCAAAGTGGGACTGTCCGATTTGTCTAGGGGGATTAATAGCACCTCGTCGTACCTTAGTGGAATTGTCTCGATCCAGCTTCGCTATCGTTAACTTTATTACCTTATTATAGAGTTCGTCCATGTCCGGTTCCTTTAACTTCTATGTCCTTAACGTCCAAAGACCGTCGTTTAATGCATCTAGCTTCGGGTACCTCTTTTCAGTCTAGGTAACTAGCTTAGTAGCGACCTCGTTACTAGTGCTGCTATATATCTATTAGTATGTAATGCGGCTAGTAACGTACTTGAGCGTCGCATTGTAGAGGGTAGAGAGGTCTATATAGGACGATGTCTCCGAGACGTCGATTTCTAGCTTACTTATAATTTCGTATCTAACCTTAGTAGGTAGCCCCTTAAGGAAGAGGCGAAATCGAGCAACGTTGTTATACTAGTTAAGAGGGATCCGATTCGATATAGCCCGGAAGGTTATAACATACTGCCTTAGATTATCGGTAGTGCCTATAACGTCCTAGACCCTCTTTTTCGAGTAGAACTACTCGAGGAATGGTAGGCCGTACTTGTATACCTAGCTGTCGTAGCTCTTATAGTAGGCGAGGGCATCCTTCCGGAAGTAATTATAGTTACCTCTAGTATAGGTGTCCAGACTCTCGAGCTATATACGCACATCCGGGATAGTATAGCGAGCGATAAGGCGGATCCTCTAGTTATCCGGGGTTTGTAAGCCTGAGAAGTATAGTTTAAAGAAGTCGTCCATAGCCTAAAAGAAGGTAGAAGTATCGGAGCCGTCGAAGGAGGGAGATCTATTTTCTCTAGGGAAAGGGGCTCGGCTACGAGAGGTAGGGGCCGGAGTCCGAAGAACGGTAGTAAGGGCCTAGATAAGGTCTATAACGTTCAGGTTAGTAGATTGGGAAGGGGGGCTATTACTATAAGATACGGCGTTAGTAGAGGGGCGTCCATGGTGCTAATTAGTAATGTTATCGTTGGAACTATCGGTCGAGTTAGTCGCGAAGCGGGCGGAAGGAATCGTATTGTCGTCGCGGTAGGACGATGTATCTAGAGGGGACTAGAGAGGTGTTGCCGCTCCCGAATTACTAGGACGGTTTGGTAGAGCATTTAATGCTTCGGACGCGCTAGCTATATACTTACGCTTAGTAGGGATAGCGGGCTGGTCGCTAGCGGGTTGTTCCTTAGAGGACGAGGGTTTGTTCTCTTTAGGTGTCGACATAGTAGATTCTTTTAGCTAAGAAATCAAAGCACTTCGTTAGAAGTAGGTATGTTGGAGATGTAAGCAAATAGGAGTAGTTGCAGTGTCTCTTTTTTATGCTTCGGAGGGGACGTAGGCTAGTATTTTAGTGTTTCCCAGACTATTAGTCTAGCAAAGAAAGCGAGACTCTAAACAAGGCTAGTAGTGTTACCACGTCGCCTAGAGGGGGCTATCGGTGTCGGATCCGCTTATTACTATTAGGTCCGCGAGCTAACACTGTTTGAGCTCGACGGCGATACTAGAGTCTCGAAGGGGAAGTTGCGGAAATAAGGTGTAGAGTAGACTGGGTGCTAGTAGCGTATAGGAGTACTGGAACCTTTCCCAGACTAGTAACTCCTAATAGTCTAGCAAACATCAAAAGCCTAGAGAAGGTTCGATAGTGCCTTAGCATAAGGGAGGCGGTAGCGTATATATAGAGCAGTAGATAGTGTTCTCGTATACGGCCGTAGTGCTAGGTGTACTAGCCACTTTCTTTAGATCTCTAGGTACTCGGTAATGGAGCGGCGGGTCCTACTCTCGTATACGAGGTACGGTGGTGCTCGTAATGTTAGTAGTGCTAACATCGATAGTAGTGCTAATGTCGGTAACAGGACGATTATTACCGCTTTAGCCGCGAGGTAGTCCGAGCGGTACTCGTACGTCCATTCCCCTAGAGAACACGCTACCGGTTAGATACTCCTTACCCGCCTAGCTACTATAGTATGTTAAGACCGCGCCGACATTGTCCTTAGGGTATTCGCTATGCCCGCGTTAAGGAGACTCAGCACCTACTTCTTCCGGCTCTACTACTAGTAACGATCTACCGGTTACGTAATCGTTTGTCTGTTTGTGTCCATAGTATCTATAGTGCCTATAAGGAGACAGGCGGACGGCAAAGAGGGTATATCTTTAGAACTTCTTCTTCCGTAGTCCGGGTTCTCTCCTTAGCAACTAGCCGGAAGTCGTCGTTAAGGTAGTGGGTAGTCTAGCTAGTAAGAAGGACCCTCGTCCTTAGCTACTACGGTATGTCAAAACCTACTAGTTAGATACTCCTTACCCGCCTAGCTACTGCGGTATGTCAAGACCGCGCCGGCATCCTTGCTACTGTCTCTCTACTAATAGTAATAATCTGTTAGTCACGTGACCCTTCGTGTCATAATGTCTATAACGTCTACAACGTCTATTATATCTATAAGGGGTAGTCGGCCGGTAGGGAGGGTATATCTCCCCAGGTATTAGTCCTCTATAATATGGATTCTTTCTTCTTTAGTAACCAGCCGGAAGTCGTCGTTAGGGGCTGTCTATAGAGAAGAGAGGGCACGAAGGAGGAGTGCAGTAGGTAGTGGGCGAAGCTATTATAGTAGGAATTTTGGTCTGGGAGGCTCCTTTTACCCCCGAGACACCCTCTTTTTATAGTAGAAACCTCTCCGTAGTGCGTGCCTGTTTTAAGAGCGTGTAGTAGACGCTAGAGGTGTAGTCCCTAGTACATATAGCGGAGTGGCTAGTCTAGAGGTAGCTATCGTCGAGGGATAAGAAAATTTTTCTCGGCTACTCCTATAGCCGGTAATGTGTACGTAGCTATTCGCGTACATTAGGTATCGGTATTTGGATTCGAAATTGGATTTGGATTTGGACTTGGATTTGGATTTGGACTTGGAGCTGCATCTACCCTAGCTAAGGGGTAGAGGTATTTAAGGTTATTGTAGTCGTGGGTAGTTATTATAAAGGTGTAGCTTCCTACTCGAGGGTACGACCGGCGCATTTCTCGGATATCGTATATTTCTCGTGGGCTCGTCGTTTATAGCATACTACTACTATCCTGTATATCTCACTATACCGCTAAAGCGAGTGTAGGAGTCTTACATCGTCTACCAAAATGTAAGGGGGGAGTATACTTAGACTCCAAACTCCCGTCGGATAGTAGTAGTGTGCACCGGAGGTGTAGTAAAAGAGGGCTATAGAAGGTAAACATGTAAAAAGGAAACGAGGGAAGGTAGGTAGGGGGGCAACGAGGAGGTAGATTCAAGTGCTGTGTGCTATGTGCTATTGTGCCTTCGAAGTGCTAAAAGGGTAGCATAATAGAGGATAAAGTCCATTAGCTGCCTAGCGACGAAGGTAGTACTACTAGATACACGTAACTAGTGCGACTTTCCCTACCATAGTAGGAGCGTATTCGGGAGGAGATAAGTAATATCGTCTATTTAGCTAGTATTAGTAATAACGAATCGGTTAACCCTAAGGCCTTTACTTAGTAGCGAAGGAGGAAGAAGCGGGTCCTAAGGACGCGTAGCGGGCGCTCTATAACTAGCGGACTCTAGGTCTAATTATCCTAGCGTAGTCGGCACCGTAATTAGCTAACCCTAGCCGGGAATAAAATTACCTTCGCCTATTAGGGGTTAGGCTTAATCGCGTACGCGTACTTCTCTATATTTACTATTTTCTTTTCTACCTCCTTTTTTATCGTAACATCCGTTTATCGTACTATAATACTTAACGACTCGTAAGACTTAGTCGACTTTAAAATCCTAGTAAAGATTCTCGAACCTATACCCTATACTAGGCAAGTATAAGAGCTCGTAATAGGCTTAGCGGAGCTAGATACTATAGTAGGGCCTTAATAAAACAAATAGAAAGACGACGTATAACTAGTTAGATCTTTTAATTGTTCGAGAGCTTAACACCTAGACGATAACGCTAATCCTAAGAACGACGAAGCTAGTTAAGAAGATAAGATACTACTACCCTTACCTAAGAATCCCTACCTACGAAGCGAGAAGACGAGGACGCCTATAAAAGCGTTATAGGCTAAGACAACCTCTTATTACTCTACGATAGCGGGGAAATGTCCGTAGATATCTTTAGCTCCGCCGCTACGCTTACGCTAAGTCAAGACTATCGCTAAGTAATTACCTCTATCCTAGGGAAAGAAACGGAAGTTCAAGTCCGGTATAGCGGCCCTCTAAGAGATTCGTAGACTATAGAAGCCTACCGACTTAATAATTCCTAAGCTTCTACTAGTATAAGTTACCCGCGAGGTCGCGAATAATATAAGCCCTAGACTCCGCTTCTAGAGTAATATACTTACTTCTCTTTAGGAATCGTTAGAAGCTTTTCTTACTATAGAGTTTAAGATGTCTAATCTATATACTATTGATACAAAACGGGTAACGTTACTAGGTAAGGATATATAAGTAGCGAGGACAATACGCGAACGCTTCTTCGAGTATAGCTTCTTATTATTCTAAGTAAATGCCGACTACGTCTACCGACTACGCTCTTACTCTACGTTCTTACTATATATATTAGCTACGCGAATATTATATAGCGCTATTAGCCGTTAACGCTATACTCGCTAATTATAGTAAAGACTAAGCCTAAACCGGTAGATATAGTATAATATAATAAGGTATATATCCTACCGACTACGCTCGTCGACTATATACTCGCTATAGTCTTATACCTACTCTCGAGCGGACGCGAATAGCCAAATAGTAAGGCGGAAAAAAGAAACCCCTACGGGGAGAAATATCGAAGACGTTCTATATACTAACGGGGCCGCGAAGTATAGTTACTAAAAAGGTAACCTCTTAGGTAAAAAATCAACGATCTAAGAGGAAATCGAGCGACTAAGCTTCGAGTTTTTTCGACATTATACCCGTATATCCAATATAAGGATTAGGGGGAGTATGAAAATAGAATCTATATAACGGGTATAAGCCGTAGAATTATAGTTTAGACACTCGCCTAAACTATCTCTTTTTCTTA
>JALRMM010000722.1:0-11362 GCA_026122155.1 Zymoseptoria crescenta
TGGATTAGCGGCCGGGCAGGTTATTTTCTTCGATCCTACCGCTAAAAACAACTAGGGAACTAGAGGAGGGGTTAAGTTAAGCTTAGATTAGCGGCCGGGCAGGTTATTTTCTTCGATCCCACCGCTAAAAACAACTAGGGAACTGGAGGAGGGGTTAAGTTAGGCATAAATACAACATACAAAGTGTAACCTTCCGTATGTCTTTCTTACTCTGCTTACGACGTCTAAGTATATGCACTTATACTATAGGCGTGGTTTAACAGTTGGTGTTCGGTGCAGATAGGATTACCGGAGATATTAAGGGCTTTACGGTAGACAGTAACGACGCACTAGTTGTTAAGTAGCTGCTTAGCTACGAGAGCGAAGGCCTAATGCGGTTGTTGCACCTAGCGAGGTAATTACCGGAGATGCTAAGGGCTTTACAGTAGACAGTAACGATATTCTGGTTAGGATTTTATGCATTCGTATTACTGCTATAGGCTAACCCCGTTGTTGTATCGCAATCGCGAATAGCAGTGTCTATTTCCTACCTGCCTTCTTAGCTTCCTTCTCGGCTGCCCTTGTTGCCCTCTTCTTAGCATTAATAGCCTCTTTAGACTGTCTCTCCTGCTCCTTTAAAACATCTACCTACTCTTAGGTTGTTACTCTAAAGCGAATGCAGTCTATAGCGAGCTGTCTACTGCCGTGCTTAAGGCTCTGCTACTTACTAAGAGGGCACACTTTGGACGTTATAATAAGCCGGTAGCCTTTAGTAAACGGTAACAGCTGAACTTTGGAAATGCGCGACGGTCGCCCGTTTAGCTATATGTCTTTCACTAAGGCCCAGGTTCCGTCGATAAGTATAATGCAGTCGTATAGTAGTAGCTTAATACCGGCCTTAATAGCGTTAGCTAAAGCAATTAACAGCTAAGGTTTCTCGGGTTATGGTGCTAGTAGACAATTGCACTTAGTGTAGTCCTGTACTATAGTCTTTGCTCCCTCCTTATTTAACTACGGGTAGATAACGAGGAAGTTATCTTCCGACATCTCTCCCTGCTCGACTTTCTATAAGCAAAAGAGGCGGAAGAGGACTATGTTTATCGGTTTATGTATAACGACGACGATCTTTCGCAACGCCCCTCTTACTTCTACCTTCTTCTTTCTTGCGGACATTATAATAGCCCAGACAACCTCTATACTGCTAAGTTCGGCAATGCTACGCATATAGGGCTAAAGAGCCGTAGCCTTACTACGGTTGTAAAGCGCCTTTGTATACTTGCCGTCCATGCCCCTAAGAAGCTCTATAGCTTATTTGTTAGCGTCGACTTCGGGCGTTCTATTCGGGCCCTTACGGAAGTTCTCCGCACTATCGACGAACAGCTTATTCGCTACCCTAACGTTGTTTATCGCGATTTCTATAATAGCGGCGTAAATAATAAACACCCGATACTTGTCTGTTAGATAGAGGTGTAATTTACCTAGGGCCTTCTACCCCTGCCCTAGCATCGGCATATATGCCGGGTTAATCCGCACGTAAATATCGAAACTAGAGTGTGGCGGTTTGTCGATAGCCCTAGTGCCTCGTCTATAGCCGGTAGGGTCCTAGACGATATCGGCATGAATTTCGATTATGTAGCGAGAGAGGTAGCCCGTTACAAGCTAAGTATTAGCCTCCTTCTAGTCGTAGCCGGCTAGCTTGGGCGGTTTATAGCCTGCGGCCGTCGTCTTACCTTCTGCGAGCTTGATCTTATAGTTAGTCGCTCTATCTAGGTCCTTCGCCGCGCTAGCCACGTATTTGAAGCGACGTTCAACTACCTATTTATAGTCGCGTCTATCCATATTTCGGGCGAAATCCATCTACCTTCCTTTTGTCGTTTGGGCTTGCCGTCCAACCGGCTTTAAGTTCGTTACTATTAGTGCAGACAGGTTGTAGGGGTGTCTATACAGTTGTATCGGAGGCTGCGGGGGTTTCGGGTTAGACTTTTTCTTCCTCGCCGGCGTAGGTAGTTAGTGCCACGAGCACACTCGTAGCATAGGAGCTAGGGGTGCATCCGAGAGTCCCTAAAGACTACTAAACTTGTCGTATAGTGTCGCACTATAGGTAGTTACGGCAGGATTGCCCTTTATTGTAGTAATTTGCTTCTATAGTACACTATCGAGGCTAACGTAGTCGTAAGCCTTATTAATAGCTATTATAGCCTATGCATTTACTATTTAATGTACGTTCGGGACCTCCCCCTAGCGCTTATTTACCGTGCTACCGACCACGGATTAGAGCTACTTAGCCCTAGTAATGCACTACTACTCGCCGAGCTATTCCGGTAGCTACGACCTCTTCCTACTATCGTCCTAGTTAGGCCAGGCCTCTATCTTTATAAAGTCGTACACGGTCGGTAGGTTCTCTCGCCAGTCGAGTAGGTCTTGTAGCTAAAGGTTCGCGGCCTCCTATTGCTCTATGCTTAGCAGGTCCTTCGGCTTAATAAGGTTATATTGCTCGTACACGTAGTCCGGCTTGTTTACAATCTTCTTGGGCGGTCCGTAAAGCATAACGAGTTTAGTTCCTAGTCGCCACAACCTAATCTTACGGATCCATTAGTAGTAGACTAACTTCGGTGCAATAATAAGCGGCGCACCGTTGCGGACGATCGGCTTCTTAGGGAATGTAAGCTATAGAGGGTTGCGTAGCTAACTACTAGAGTTATTACTTAGTCTCGCTTCTTCGTCTATGTTACCTCCGCGCTATTCGCTATCGACACTACGGGCAATAACGTAACTACTATACTCCTTCTACGCTCGTACGTATTCGTTAATAACCGTAATACCGCATAATGTCTTACTAAGGCCCATAGTAAATGCGTTTATAACAACCGGCTCGCCGAGGTAGAGGGCGCGCAACGTAAAGGCTACGCCGAATGCTTATACGATCGTAAGGTAGCTAGCGTTAGTAAAGTCGAGTCGGACACCGTACGTTGCATAGAGTTCGGTTAGGTCGAACCCCCAATACCCGCAAGTCCGCCGCTAGAGTTCGCCTCCCTTAAAGTGTGTAAAGCGGCCGATTAGTCGATAATCCATAGTAACGTCCTCGTCGAGCTCGCTATTATCGCTAGGTAGATCGCGCTTAATTATACCGTCCGCCGGAGTCGGCTCGGTTCCGCTTAACAGCTATAGGATAAACCTAAACTCTAGCCGAGGTTGTATTCGGGCGGTAAGCATACGGAGAGTCTTCTCGTCGAGTTGAGGCTCCTTTAACGACGGTTTATCGATAATAACGCGCGAGGAGCGTACTATGTTTAGCTAGCGCTTAAGATCGTTAGCCTCGCGCGCGATCTGCTTAGCTATCTATAGCGCCGTCGCTTCTTCGCCCGTAATACCTCGAGTTACCGCTAAGTTACCGCTAAACGGATTCGTAATAGAATCGTCGTCTGAATTATTATCCAACATAATAACTTCTCTCTTCCGAGAGCCCCTACTACGTAGAGCAACGTCGGAATCTTTATTATTAGTACTCGCGGCTTTGTCTTCCTGGAGTCTATCGTCTTTAGTATCTAGCTGTTCTACCTCCGCTAGAGGCGTACCTCCGTCTTCCGGGAGTCTATCGTCTTTAGCATCTAGCTATTCTACCTCCGCTAGAGGCGTACCTCCGTCTTCCGGGATTCTATCGTCTTAAGGGTCTAGTAACTAATTGCCGCGCGAAGAGCCCTTATTGTCTAAGCTATAACGGTTTTCCTTACGCGTAGCGGTCCTATTCGGCCTCGTCTAGATAGAAGACGGCGCGCGGTGCTATAAAGAGGCGTCGCTATTTAGGTTATAGTCGTCGTACGAGCGCCCGGATTGCTCGACCGGCCTATTAAAGGCACTGCTTACAGAGGGAGCCGAGCGAGCCGTAGTTATTAGCGGAGAAGGGAAAACCTTATTATCGGTAATTCGAGAAGGGAAGAAGTGGATATCTAGAACTCGTAATAGGAGTGCCTTATCTCGCCCGTTGCAAATGTAAAAGTTTACCTCCGTGTCTCTACCGCGTGCCTCTCTAGCTATGCGATCGTATATAGAACCGATGTCGGAGGCGTCGGTGCGGTGCATTTATCTATTATAACTATACTAGTATACTCGTTCTTCCTTCTAGAGTTTATATGTATTTTCGAACTACTCCTAAGAGAAGATCCTTCGCCCGTCGGCCGCTTTGCTAAACATCTACTCGTAAGTGTAATGCTATATCCTCGTAACTTCGTACTCCTTACTTATAGCTTCTAGCTCGTATCTAGCAAAGTGTAGGTCTAATGCCGACTGTTTACGGCGCGGGCGGTTAAAGATATCGAAATAGCTAGCGGAGGCTACCTACTAGCTCCGGTAGTCGGATAGTAATTGCTAGTCGATATAGGTACGAGCAAGCTTTATACGGGCCTAGCTCGCGTCGCTAGATAAATCTCGTTAATAGGCGTTGGACTTTATTAGTATTCGGAGACGGGGGGTCTAACGCAGTAGCGACGCTAACTCGGAGACCACCTTAGCCGTTATAGAGGTTGCCTCGACAGACGCGGAGCGCTCCTTCTTAGTATTATTGTTCTTCTTAAGCTACTAGCTTATACCGATCGTAGTATGCAAGACGGCCTTCCATACTAAGGTTATAAGCATTTCGGCGTTGTCCTTATTGTTACCGGTAGGCAAGAGACCTAGATACTAGTACCTAGGTGTACCCTTAACCCTACCGTTATTATTGTCCGGGCGAAACTACGCGGGCTAGAAGGCCGGGAGGTTCCTAATAGTCTTAACCGCAATAAGTGTCTTTAGTATAATGTCCTTGCTAATCGGCTATCGACCTAGGTATTAAGGTCGCGCGTCTAGTCCGTAAATCCCCGCTCTAATATTAGCCCTCTCTACTACGTTAATTAGAGTGTCCTAAGCCTCGTTTCCCGAAACTCCCTAGGCAATGCTAAATACCTCCCGTAGGTATAGTTCGCTCCTCTTATTTACCCGCTTTATTATAATCTCGGGCGACGCCCGCGTAGGAATTTTGGACTCTCCTAGCTTGCTGGTGTCCTCCTCGGTCTCCTTCTTAGGCTGCTCCTCCTTCTTCTTCTTCTACGCCTTCTTCTACTATAACTTCTTCTTAGGTGCTATAATCGCGGTTACATATACTTGGCCTAGAACTTCTAGCGGTAGCGGCGTAAACGTATATACGACAGCGTGCGTAGGTAGGAGCTCGGTAGTAATAGTAGGTTAAGCGCGTCGGGTAAATCGCGCCTCTATAGGCTTAAGTGCGGCGGCTAAGCCGGCGTTTGTTGTTAACACCGGAAACGGTATAGCGGATCCTAGCTAAATGCGGTTAATAAGTCGACAACCGGCTGACGGCGGCGACTGCGATAATGTCCGTATATAATAGGACATTATAACAGTGTTGCCGCCGCCGTAGCCTATTACTCGTGTTAGTTAGGACTGGGAAATGTAAAGGGCATGCACTGTTGTTGCCTACTAAGGAATTATTCTTCTCGTAGTAACTCGGCGCCGAGTTAAGACTAACTTAGGTAGTGATGTCGTAGAAGAGTTAGTAGAATCGGAAAGGTCGACTATAGTTTTAACATTAACTCTTTATAGCGCATATCGTAACCGTATGCCTATAACGTTCGCGCTATAATATAGACGCACGGTAGCCTATAATCGTTCGATAGTAAGTCGCGATGTAATCTATTATGTGGGACAGGTAATAACTAGAGTTAATAGGCATATGCGTCCCCGGTAAGGAGCAAATATAAGGTTTCCGGACCGAATCTAATAATAGCGACAACATATATGTACATACCTAGTAAGGCCTACGACCGGTCTACTCTAAGAAGGTCCGTGCAGTTGAAGTGAACGCTATCGAGCATCTTAACAACAATGCTCTAGCCGTATACTATCGTCCTTACCCGAGCGTTATCCGCGTAAGGTCGCGGTAGTTGCTCGTATACATTCGTATACGACGGAGTATATATATGCTTACGGTTTCTATGCTCGACCGAGTCGAGCATAACTTAGGCCCGCTAATTATGTGTATTGTAGGGGCAAGGTCTATAGGAAGGCATTGCTCCTTATAGACCTTGCCTCTATAGTAGAGCACTACTCTAGAAGCCGTTAAGGAGACATCGTAGTAAAGACTACGGCTAATAGCTCTACAATCGCAGTCGATATCTCGTCCGCGAGTAGTATAGAGTTCTATGCGATAGCTCTTACTAGCTAGAGTGCCCCTATTTGTAGTGCTGCTAATTGTAGTAGCCTCGACTAGGCGCTTTGGCGAATAGTAAAGGCTTGAATCTTAATAGGCAGCTCTTACGGTAGCGTGGGCGTGTATTAACACTTAAACGCAGTCGATGCGAACTTGCATTTTCGCTAGAGGCTGGTCGACGAGGTTCTTCTAGTAATCCAGAGGCTCGTTTATTATCCTACTTAATACCGTTAGCTATACCGTACACTCTTTCCTCGGTGTAGTTTAAGCCTAGCTACCGGAACGCTCTAGGAAAGACCCCCGAAGGTATAGTACCTACGATGCTCGGTGCTTTAGATTAGAGGGTAAGTAGCGTCGATACTTACCAACACGGTGCTATTGCCGACTAGCGAAGTGTCGTCCGCGTCGAGAAGGGACGCCTAGCAAAGTCCATATATGCTAATTTTAGTCTTAGCCGGCCCGGCGAAGGCTATTGTAAGTCCTTCTAAAGTTGTTCTTCCCCTCTCCGGCACGTACTTACTACGCGTCCTAAGCCGACACTCGCTCGAACAACACTTATATCCTCGCCCTATCCGGCTCCTACGAAGATATATATACAATACGCCGGTTATTATACCCTCTATCGTTCGAGTACTAAGAAGTCGCGGTCTCCGGACGATAGGGCGAGAACGTATAGGTAGCCCGAGGCTCGCTATAAAGCAACTCTCGATCTATAACGTTTAGCGAACGCTCTCGTTAATAGACGGACTATATACCGAATTCTGCACTTTAGTAGAGAGGATAGCGACACATCGCGGCTTAATCGCGACGACGTTTAGATCTAGGGCCTAGAAAGAGACGGTATATATAGAGATTCTCCGGCATATATACTCTATATAGGATATAGATAGCCGCTTTTATGTAACGATTAACTAAATATATACGCCTACTAGTCGGGCGGCGTTCGGATGCCTACTATTCAAGATATGTTAGAATTATCGGCGTCGCCGTTCGCGACGAGAGGCTAATTACAAGTCCGGTTCGTCGCCGGATAGAGCACCTTCTACTATTGTTACGCGAGATGTAAGGCTGCTCGACATTAACTTAGGATTAATAGAAGCCGCGCCTTCTGTTCTTTAGAGGGCTTAGGACCTAGTATCGATCGTCGATAGGGCCGGTAAGAAGAAGACGCTCTATCGGATGTGCGAGCTATATCGATCGTAGCCTAGCCTAGTGCCTCTATCCGGAGTAGACACCGACAGCCTCGAATTCGAGCGGATGCTATCGATCGTAGAGCTCGATTACGACTTCTAACAATAAGTCGAGGATATCGCTTAGTATAGCGACTCGGACGGCGTAGTTAGACAACTACAAGTTATCGATAATAGGAGGCAGTAGAGGGCGGTTGTAGCTTATCTACTATAACAAAAGAGTCCGCTTACCTTTATAATTTCTTCCCGTAGGAGATCTAATGCTAAGGATTGCGGACGTAGGGATACCGATTCCGGCGCTATTAGTAACTTAAGAACGAGTCCAGCTAGCATTAATGTTTACGGAGTAGGTTAGGCGTCCCGGATTAGTGCGGATGCCCTCGCATTTTCAACGGGTAGAAGAGTAGGAAGAAGAAAGAGCTCGGTCTAGATTCGGTAAATAGGCTAGTACTACGGCATATATATACGACATCGAAATTAGTCTATAGTATATAAAGCGCGGTGGGCTTTACTAGCGATTGCTTAGCATTATAGAGTATTAGAGCATTCGATATATCTAATTAAGGCGTCTCTACCTAGCATACCTATGTTATCCGAGCCTATGTTATTCGAGGTGTAGTAGTTTCTATAAGGCTATATCGAAGTATCCGGACTACGACTCTCGATGTTCCCCTAGGCTACGCCTAATACTTTTATGCGAATCCTTCTACGCTAGCATTAGCTTACAACTTTCCGATCGACGGAGGTGTAGTACGGTTGTCGATATAGTTTGCCTATACCCTACCTATTAGCAGAACTTAATACCGTGTTTAAGCGCGGAGCTTATAAGGTCGGTAGACAAAATGCAGTCTTAGTCCTCTAGCGAGAAAGCCTCGATAGGTTCTACATAATAAGCTTGGAATATAAATACCTAACTGCCGTCTAGATCTTCCCGTACCAGAATCTCCTTAAGCTTAGCTACAACGTCGCTCCCAGCGTGTTCGTGCGGTAGATTAACTATAACGTCGTCGCGTTCTAGGAATTTGCGACTTACTATTACTCGGTCTGGAAGATTCTTCGGGTTGTGGCGGTTAAATGTCTAGCTAGGGCGGACGTCGTACTCGAATTTATCTATAAGTAGCTACGCGCTATACTAGTAATAGGAGGTAGGAGCGAGTGCTATAGTATAAGCTCTAGGAAAGAGGGTTAGCAACACGACAACTCCGTGCGCAGGCACCTTAAACATATAGTAGTATGTATAAGACGCGGTATTAGTAATGTCTAGGCCCGGGCTTTTGGAAAGCTTTAAGAGCTATCGATATGCTGCGAGTGCATAAGGGGTAATGTAGTTCAGTCTGCTAAGGTAAGGTTAGAGTTTTATTTGGATGTTTGCGCTCGGCATTAGCGCACCTCTAACCGAACTGGAACTAGTGCTAATACGTGTAGGGCGTTGTCGACTTACTAGCGAGTTACTAGTAAATTAAGCCGTGCTTTTGTTTTATAGCACCCGGCTAAATTTAACGAACGATAGCTACGAACTAAGAGGAGACACGTACTACATCTTACACAACCGAAGAGTATTAAGTAAGGTATACAGAGCAATAGTGCACGTTAGACGGATTAGTATTAAACTATCTACATATACTATAAAGGTTGCTCCACGGTCTACCGACTTCCTAGCACTCCATGCGATATTACTAGCCTATATCCTAATTGCCTCGCCTTATGCTACGTTACTAGCTTACTTAATATACCGGAGGTTTTAACACTGCCGAGGAAGCTTTATGCAACTCTAATTGTCCGCTCGCGGAGGGCCCCTAAATGTTTGTAAGTATTATGCGACAAGACTAGGGAAATAGATTCAACTAACTTTCTTATAGGAAGAAGCGGAAATAGTAGTTAGTGTTTAGCGAGCGGTCGAGCACGATCTTAAGAAGCTGAAGCAGGACACTGTCTAGCGGCTTATCCGCGAACTAGATAAACTATAGGCAGTCGCCTATCTCCGCCGATAGCTGTAAGACTTAGGCAGCGAGCTTAGTGCCTTCTTAGACACGAAAGTCGGGGTAATAGAGGACTATAGTGCTAAGAGCGGAGTTATAGCGACCGACGAAGGCGAGGCGAAGAGACATAGTCGACGCTAATGTTTGGAATAGCGTGCTACGCTATAGTTAGATCGTAGGAGATAGCGCATGTAGGCGGTACACACCTTTATAAGCTATAAGAGGTTCGGATGTGTTAGTACGTAGGTTAGCGCTACCGCGGAAGAGTTGTTACGGTAATAGTTATAATGTTTAGAGGAGGGTAGTTCGTAAAAGGTCGGTAGTTAAGCTAATAGTAGAACAAACGGACTAGCTAACGAAGAGGGATGTCGTTATGCGTAAACGGCATATGTAAGCATATAAGCAGATAGTTAATAATAATCGCTGCTACTAGGTAACTTAAGCGCCTTTAGAGGTGTACGGGGTAAGTTAACGCCGCCGGTGTCGATTCATTTAGTGTAGGTAAAGTCGGATTATCTAATTTGCCGGTGTTAGGTAGATTAGCTCCGATTTACAACCGCTATAATAAAATATAACAGAGAGGGAGAGATACAACTATAGGTCGCCGTGTTGGGTTAGCAACGCTTAGTTTGGGTTATTCGAGGTATGCTAACTCGTAATAAGAACGCTTATAATAGCCACCTTAGCCGATGCCTCCTCTAATCGAGTTTCGACGGCTACCTTTAAGTCCTCTTATCCCGTCCGCTAAGTAACGCTTCCGCACGTATAGTTTTACTAATCGAGGAGCGACGTTAGCACGCTGCACGAGGTTGTATATACTCTATACACATACCGGCTAGACTATTTAAAGTCGTGGATAAATAATCTATATATCCTACCTAAAGCGAATGCTAAGGGCGTCCTTAAGTATTATTATTCGTAACGAATTCATATGTTCCAGCGGGAAGTAGAGCACGACGTTGCGATCCGGGAAGTCCTCTACGGCCCTAGCGACGACGTTAACGATATTAGTAGCTTATAGCCCGAAGAGTGTCGGAGAGTAGCGAACGCTAACGATATCGACGGCATCCGGCGTATTGTCCCATTCTCTTAGATAATACGCAACAATGCTAGTACGGTAAATGTAGATACGATTATACGCGCGGGCACGTCGTAACTCTCGGGTCGAGTTAAGTGGAAGATAGCGAAGCATAGCGGCTAGTAGTTACGGAGCGAGAGAAGCTGTAGGTATATTAGTATATATCTATCGACTACGGATAGGACTGCGCGAACCTGTCGATGCTAGGAATAAGCGACGGCCGAGGTTATGTCGCTGTTGAAGGTAATTAAATTAGGCCGAAATTAAGAACCTAACAACGAAGAAGGGGATTTATAAATACTACAAATAACGTGCGGGAGACGATGTTATTAGTCTACCGGCCGTAAGAGAGGTCTGCGGAGGGTAGTAAGTTAGAGTCCACGAAACGTTAGCATCTTACGAGGACTACGGTAATGCGTATATATACCTAGCGTAGTGTAATAGGGGTTTCTCCGTTCTAAGTAGGATGTTAAACGACGGAGCGCTATCTTAGCGACTACGGTCGGCTAAAGCACCGAAGGCTATAGAGTGTGTAATGAAGTTACAGCGCTTAATACTAATATCGTACTTCTCGTATAAGGAGTAGCGAAGCTTACGGGCGACCTCGAACATGTTACTCCCGTAGAAGCGAAGCTTAATGTTAGTGTCGAGCTGCTCTTTATAGTACGCTATAAACGCCTTAATAATACCGTGAGGATAACTGTCGTTAAAGACATATGCGGGTTTAGTAGTAAACTTAAACTTAACGGTAAATATGCCCGTCGGTCGATTAGCTTAATATGTCGCTACGCCGAGTGCTATAATAGCGCTACTAGGAGTATATTAGAAGGTGCACATGTGGCGCATTGTATGCGCTTACGTACTAATAGTAATGTCTGTTAATAGAGCCGGATATGTTCTTCTAAGAGGGTGTGACCTAAAGACGGAGGTAATATTA
>JALRMM010000723.1:0-11271 GCA_026122155.1 Zymoseptoria crescenta
GAATCTCGAAGCCTAGTCGCGATCCTTTCCTAGGCCTCTTCCTTTTTTTAACTTCTTCGTCTAGCTTTGCTCCGGCTCCTTATCTACTTCTAGCTTGCGTACCTCTGCCTTCTTATTCGGGCAGTGTGGAGCAATATAGCCTTTCTTACTACAGCTATAACATTTAGCCTTAGCTATCCATTCCCGGTTACAATTATTGCCTGGCGGTGGACCTGCGTTGCGGTTGCCGCTAGCCTACTAATCGCTCCGTAGGCCGCGAGCTGGAGGTCCGGAGTTCTCTTAATTCTTCTTCTCGAAGCGGTTCTTCTTATCTGGCCTACTCGGCGCTTAAGAGTCGGTTGCGGCTCTCTTGCCGGCCAAAGCTCCTATGCTTTTAATCCGAGTGGCCAAGCTAACTAGTTCCTGCCTAGTAGCAGGGATAGTATAATGCTTAATAATAGTGTCTCGCAACGCTAGCGACAGCTTTACGAGTAGGTAGCGAATCTTCTGCGCCTCCGTGTAGTTACCCAGCTAATCTTCTAAAATAGTTAGCTTTATCGCGAACTTCTAGACGGTCTAGTTGTCCGCTTAATAAGCCTTCTTATATTCCAAGGTAACGTCCAGCATACGGTTCACCGGATCCCCGACTACGTCCCGCATAAAGGTGCGAAAGTCGTCGAAGGACATACGACGAACATCCGCTATGCTATAGTTCTAGTGCTACTTCTCTTACGGGTCGCCTACGAGGTACATTACCCTATATAGGATCTTCTCCCTCTCTATCGAATATGCATCTACCGAGAGCTTAAAGATAAGTTCGAGCTTACGGAGGAACTGTCGACTCTTAGTAACACTCTCTCCCTTAAAGTTCCTTAGCTCTTTCAATTTTGGACGTAAGGCCAGGCCCCTCGTAGGCGGCACTCCGGCGCTTAGTAGGCTAGACGTGGACTCGGGAGTCCCGACGCCGTCCTAACTAAGCTGTCGACGACGGTGTTCGATAGAGTCCGCTGTAGCGATGGAGCTATTATCTCCTGCTCCTAGAGTGCTTCCGTTCGGCGGTTCCACGGCGGCTATGCGACGCAACTCCTATACGCGGACGCGAGCGTTACGTAAGCGAAGCGCCGCCGAAAGCCTTGCCGCTTCCTAGTCCAGCTTATTAATCTCCATCTCTATATCGGGAACCGACATAGTCGATTAATTAGATAGTGCTGCCGACCCTTGTCGTTCGCTTGTAGCCCGCTAAGGAGGAGCAGGTAGCTCGCCGGTAGGTATCTCGTCCGCCATTAGGTTCTATAGACCGCGGGCTCTTGGAGAAGAATTAGAATTGTAAGAAGTATAAGATATCGCAGTGTATAGAACGCTAGCCAGTGATCCCACTGGTAATGAAACTAATTCTTGCTATTGTTGAGTTGCACATGCGTGCCTCATGATATACGACTGTGCGTTACGTAAGCGGCATTCGCCGCCACGCTCGGCGTCGTATTATCCACGTATCGTTAACGACCTCACCTGAGGTCTAGAGCCAGGCCATGCCTTAGCCTTCCTTAACACCGCTCCCCCTTATTAGCGAGATGCTAGACCGCCTAAGTTAGGCCCGAATCTTTACTAAACTAGACCTTAGGGATGCCTACTACAGGATAAGGATCAAAGAGGGAGACGAGTGGAAGACAGCCTTTAAAACAAGGTACGGCCTATTCGAATACCTCGTTATGCCGTTTAGGCTAGCTAACGCGCCCGCTACCTTCCAAGCCTACATTAACAAGGCCCTTGTAGGACTAGTAGACACTATATGCGTAGTGTATCTGGATAATATCCTTATCTACTCGAAAAACGAGATAGATTACCGACGCTATGTTAAGTAAGTCCTTAAGAGGCTCGAGGAATAGAAGCTATATACGAAGCTAACTAAGTGCGAGTTCCACACTAATCGTATGGAGTTCCTTAGGTTCGTTGTTACGCCCTCCGGCGTAGTTATAGACGAGAAAAGGATTAAATCGATCCGTAACTAGCTATAACCCAAGTCTTATAGAGACGTATAGGTGTTCCTAGGGTTCGCGAACTTCTACCGGAGGTTTATATATAGGTACTCGAAGATTACGAGACCCCTTAACGACATGCTGTCCGGTAGCTAGGTAGTAGAGGGAAGGCGTAGCAAGAAGCAAGTAATCCGTAGACCGTTCGAGTGGAACGAGGCCTCCGATAGAGCGTTCTTAGACCTGAAACGGGCCTTTATAGATGCACCCCTACTTTAGCATTTCGATCCTGCCCTGCCAATTATAGTAATTACCGACGCATCTAATACGGCATACTCCGGTATCCTACTATAGCTAAGGGAGGACGCGGAGGGAGACCGCTATTAGCACCCCGTAGTATATTACTCTAAGAGCTGGGTAGGACCGAAGATCCGATATTATACGCCTAATAAGGAGCTAATAGCTATATTAGAGTCGTTCAAACACTGGCGGTACTACCTCGAGGGTGCTATACACCCGATTTAGGTCCTAACCGACTACTACAACCTATAGTACTTTATAACTACGAAGACATTAAATGGGCGCTAGGCTCGCATCGCCGAGATACTCGCTATATACGACTTCGTTATTAAGTACAAGCTAGGGAAGTTAAACCCTACGGACGGCTTGTTACGCCGCCCGGACTACTTCGTAGGCTTTAAGGAAGGTGCGAAGGAGGATAAGATGTAGGGAGCCTTACCTACCCTCTAACAGTCGCTAAGAACGCTATACCTAGACAGCTCTATTTCAGACCTATAAGAGGCCCCTCGGGACCCCTTAGTTGCATCTATGTAGGAGAACCTGGATATAGGTAGGCCGGAGGCCTATGCCGATAACACGGTGCGAATACGCTTCTCGACGCGAGAGTAGTACGTGTACGCCGTTTATAGCGTCGAGGATAACACCTCGATTAGGACATCTATGCGTGTCCCTTACTACCTCGTTGCCGCCGCGGCGGAGAGGGAGATAGCGAACTCGGCGGACCTACCGACTTTATTTATCGACTTAATTAGGGATGCCTAGCAAGCGGATCCTTCTATCTAAGAACGAAGGAGTTAGATAGCCGTATAAAGTTCAGGCGTAGCCGCCTTAGCCCCGAATTAGGCCCTAGGTAGACCTAAACTAGACCGGGACCTAGTAGAGGAGAACGACCGGTAGGCGTTCGACTTAAGTAGACTCCTACGCTATAATAGGAAGGTTTACGTCCCCAACTCGGAAGCATTAAGGAGGGAAATCCTCCGGCGAAACTACGACGACCCTACCGTAGGCTACTACGGTCGTTAGCGTACGTAAGAGACTATCGCTTCTAAGTATTACTAGAAGGGACTAACGAACGACGTCAACGGATACGTCAAGACATGCGATGTTTGCCAACGAACCAAAATAAAACACTACAAACTATACGGTCGGCTATAACCCCTTGCCGTCCCTAGCGAGCCGTAGAAGTTACTATCGATAGACTTTGTCGTCGGCCTGCTACCGTTAAAGGGATTTAGCGGCAAGGTGTATAACGCCGTGTTAGTAGTCGTTAATAGACTCTTAAAGTACGTCCGGTACTTCCCTATAAACGATACGATCGACGCCTATACCTTAGGAGACCTAATATACACCCGCATCGTATGCGAATTAGGCCCCCTAGAGGAGATAGTATCGGATCGAGGGTCGGTGTTCACTAGTACGTACTAGAGCGCACTATGCTTCTACCTAACGGTTAAGAGACGACTAAGTACGGCGTTTTATCCCTAAACGGATAGCTAAACGGAGCGAACGAACTAGCAGTTAGAAGCGTACCTAAGGATCTACTATAACTGGGACTAGGACGACTGGGCGGTGCTTCTTCCTACTACTACATACGCACACAACACGAAGGTCCACTCCGGGTCTGAATTTACCCTAATGCGGGTCGTATATAGGTCCGATTCGGGCTCTATCGATAGGATCCTATCGAGAGAGTTCCTAACTAAGGGACTAACGTCCAAGGCGAAATCGCTAGCCGACGTAGCGCGCGAATACATTGCCCGTAGAGATAAGGAAGTTATAAAGGCGCGTAAGAACCTCGAGAAGGCGGCTCTCTTATAGAAGAAATACCACGACAAGACAACGGTAGCTAAGTACTACGACGTTAGTAAGAAGGTGCTGCTATCTAGAAAGAACATTAAGACTAGGCGACCGCATAGGAAGCTAGACAACAAGTTCCTAGGACCCTTCACTATTACGCAACGCATTAGTACGTAAGCCTATCGACTAAATCTCCTACCGTCGATAAAGCGCTTCCACCCAGTCTTCTATATGTTACTACTAGAGCTATATTACGCCCGAGAGGGATACGAACTACCCCCGGTGCAGCCCCTTTAAGACAATAAGAACGAAGAGGACGAGTAGGAAGTCGAAGGGATCCTTAAATGTAGAGGTAAACGGGACACGAGGGAATACCTTATTCGGTAGTTGGGATACTCCCTAGAATATAACGAATAGCTACCTACGAGTACGCTCGAAGGAGCAAGCGAACTAGTTAAAGAGTTTGAGATTAAACATACGCGGCTAGAGGCCCTAAACGGACCCAGAACAGCCCTAGATCGCACTAGGGGCAGGTTCCCGAAACGCTAAAAGAAGAAATTAACTCGTAGATAAAGCCGCATACTTTTGTTCGCCTATTCCTCCCACTACCTAAGCATAAAGAAACAAACAACGCCACTAGCGCGCCGGCCGAAAAGTCTTGAAATACGGACCAAGGAGTCTAACGATCCTATAGGTTATGGGGACTAATGTCCATAACTACCGCAGGTTACTCTACTTTTACTACCCTTTCAACCCCGTACTAGCCCCGAGCTAGTACGCGAAAGGGCCCTAGTACACCAAGCGCTGCTACTTGAATAGTAGGTTGCGCACGGTGCGCTACTCTACCTCCGTATCCGCGACGATGTTAAACGGCGTTAAACTTAGCGTACCGCGGCTAGCCTCGAACGACCGCTCCTCTACCTCCGCCTCCGTACGACGATAACGGCGATATACTAACTACTACTCGTCGGAGGGCTTCGAGGAAAGATCCTTCCAAGTCCGACTAGCCTTAGGTAGCCTACCGGTAAAGAAGCTAAGGATACGCGCGCCGGCGGAAGCGTTAATGCTAAAGTTAAAGACGTCCTTAATTAGGGCCTTTATCTTAGGGTAGAGCTTATTAGCAAAGCCGCGGAACTGGAGGATACGGCTAGGAACTTGTTAGCGCTAAAACAGGCCCGAAGGAGGGATTAGACATACCGATAACGGCGCTTGGCCTCCTTAGAAGTGTCGAGTCCGACGAGGAAATTAGTGTCGTTAATCCGTAGAAACCTCCGCTTATGCTTAAGGACGGAACGCTACATTAGGTTAAGGATGTTATAGGCCCGGTACGCCTCCTTAGGTATAGGGTAGCATGCCGACTACTGTCGAATAGCGATACACGTAGTATAGGTGCCCTCTAGTAGATCCGTTATATTATAGCGATAGGTAACGGGAAGCTACTACGTAGCCGTAAGGTACTAGTTAACATCGTAGAACCGACGGATGCAGTTAACGTACGGAAGACGACGCGCATCTAGACGTAGGGCGATCGACTAAGGAAGGCGGTTCGTACGAGTAATAGGCGTCTCTACGACAGCTATCTTAGCGTATAAATAGAGATAATCCGGGATTGGAGCGCGGCTATCGACTACGATAATAGGACCTAACTGCGTTAGCTACGAATTAGGCCTAAAGGAGTGCTAGAACATACCTAGCCGCTAGGTAAGCGAGCTATTAGAATTCCTACGAGGGATCGAAGAGGGCGAGTTGTCGGGATTCGGAAGACCGCTCGCTATAGGAGTACGCGTAGCTAGAGAGGCCGGATCGTAGAGATTCAGACCTAAGAGAGGGCCGCTTAGGGTCTGCGCAGCACTACTACTACTACCCACTAGCGTACGAGGCGTACTAGGAGGGTAAAATCCGGGCTACGACATAGTTCGGTTAGGATCCTAAACACCTTCTTAATTAATAGCGGTCCAAGTGCTTATAAGAGTCGATACGCGCCGACGAGCGCTACTATAACGTAGAAGCTCGTTACGCGGTAAGGTAGTCGGCTTAGTAGGCGATTCGAGGATCGGAGAAAGAGGCGCTACTATAGAAGTGGAAAGTGTAATAAGGAAGGAAGAAGAAAGTTCGAGGACGAAGGACTAGATATAAAGGACCGATCGGAGCCGCTAAGGCTATACAATTACGACGCCTATAATAGAGCGAATTCACGGCCAAAACGGGCCTATTACGGGCCTACTAAGATTACGGGGAGGATTCACGGACAATTCACGTACGGTTATACGCATAAACAGATTATAACGCTATACGCTAGCGCAACGAGCGAAAGGACAGGCCTAGAACAGACTACATCCACGACCAAGAAGGACCTTAGGAGCGAATTCACAAGACTCCTTGGTCCGTGTTTATAGACGTAGCCGCGGCTCACTTCGCCTTTATAAACGACGAGGGTTCCATACCGCTATTGCGAGAAATCCAACTAATATACGCTTCGCCCAGCTAGCCGAGTAGCTGTTAAAGGGCTAACTCCCCTACGACTACTTACGAGACACCGCGGTTCGATCCCTTCCTCGTTAGTCGGGATCGGAGCTATTGTTGAACTTTAATTTTTGCTATTACTTCTACGACCTAGGACAGGCCGCCGGGGGGGAGGGGATAATGTTAGGGAGCTGGTGCCCCAGGCTGCTATAGACCTAATTCAGGCCTACTCCGGGCCTAATGCTAGCCCGAAGTAGGCCTATACGAGGCCTTGGCACGCACACCTCCCTTTTGTTCCCTTCTACCTCCCTTCGGTTCCCTTCGGTAGGCAATATAGACATTCGTATATAGACTGCTTATACGTGTTAGCTACTACCTAATTACACTCCCTCATAGAGACTCCTTGTCTAGCCCCCTTGTTAATAACCTTCCCTTCCGGCTAGCTAGTAAGTCCCTCTTGAGCTATAAGGATACTTCCTAAGCTATCGACATATACGACATCTATATACTAGGATTCTCCGACGTAGCTATTATAGCGCGGGTATAGCTCGGAGACACTCGCCGGTCCTACTATTCTATATAGGCACTCTAGGTACCTACTAACGAACGATCGTACTTGGTCGTACATCCCTTACTAGAAGTACCGGCATACTATCTTCTAGTAGGTACCCTCCCGTCCCCGGTATCCGGACGTAGGATCTCGGTATAGTCTATGGATAATCTCCTTCTACTTACTTTCCTTATTAATTACTCGATAGAGGGGTTTACTAATCCTCTTCTAATACTAAAGGCAGCGCTCTCTAACGAGGTAGCGAGCTACACGCTTCTTAAACGTATACTAGGCATTCTTGTTTATACTACTCGGCCGTCGGAGGGTAAGTAAGTAGTATACAACGTCCCTATAAAAGTTAGAGTAGGTACTATCGACATTCTCTTTAACTAGCTCCTCGATTAGTTCCGGTGTCGCCTTATTAGCCTCTACTCTACTAGCGTAGGTAGCATAAAGAGCTGCATCGATTATGTCCTTATAATCTTTATTATATAGGTTATCTATATCGTCGGATGCGGTCCTTAGTCGGCGTAAAAGTGCATTAGTAGTACTATAGGTTTTTCCGGAGACGTGCTTTACTTCGAAATTAAAGAGGCGAATCTATATAACCTATCTAGTTATAACTATATTAGGAAGGTCGGTCGGTGCCCTATTTAGCTAGTATACTAGTGTATTCGCATCGACTTCTAGGAGGAAGTATACACTATATAGGTAGGATTTAAGTTTCTTTAGTGCTTTAAGGACTCCGAGGCACTCTAGTTTCCTAGCATCGTAGGCCTACTCCCTAGGCTTCTAGATTCCACTTTCGTATCGCATAGGGTGTCTTTTCTTAGGGTTGTCGACGTCTCGTTACATTAGTATAGCCCTAAATCTATCTCCCGATGCATCGATAGCTAGGATAATCTACCCTCCATTCTCGTACTTAATCGTCTTTAGGGTAGGGGCGGTTACTAGTGCTTTCTTAAGAGTACTTATTGCGAGGTCTTACTCTTCGGTCTAGCTCTAGAATACATCCGGACGTGTAAGGAGGTATAGGGGTACTAAAACCTAAGTATATCGAGGTATCTAGATTCGGAAGTATACTACTACTCCGAGGAAAACTCGGACCTCCTTTAGGTTCTCTAGCGTAGGCTACTCGACAATCTTAATTACCCTAGCCTCTAAGGGGTGCCTACTATTAATATTATAGACGTATCCGACAATTAGAACTCCGGTAGCGAACTATCTTAACTTATGTACTAAGATAGTAAGCCTAGCTCTCTCGATATCCGTAAGAACCTAGTCGAGATTCGTAATATACTTGGCAATCTATTGCCGGATACCTAGTTCTACTTCCTTATCGTTGTATATAGACTTAGTCCCTTTAACTCTAATGTTATCTAGAAAGGGGCGAGCTCGGTTATTTATGTAGTCTTAGAGAATAGTAGTTATAATCCTCTGGAACTAAGCTACTAAGTTTGTACCTCCTATAGAGATGCCGGTCTACCGAAAGAGCCTAAGCGGTATAAAGAAGGAGGTTAGGTCGCGATAGTGCTCGGCTAGGGGTATTTAGTTATATCTAGAGAAGAGGTTAATAAGGGAGGCTATAGTGCAACCCGTAAAGTCGGCTAAAAAGGAGTCTACATCCGGCGGCATGTTCGCATCTTTTATAGTAACCCGGTTCACCTTAATCGCGGCATTAATTAGCCGGTATTTCTTCTTCTTAGGTACCTCCGGTGTATTAGGCTAGTTAGTACTCCCTTCCCCTCCTAGGTACGGTAGAGTCCGAAGTGTACGTACGGGCTTAGGGTTGTCGGGCTTCTTCTATACTATAAACTAGGGGTTGCGGTATATAGTATAGGAGGGCTCGATTACCTTATTTAAGGCTCGCTCCTTAACTATCCTAATAACAACCTTTTCTAATGTAGCAGGTATATAGAAGTTCTTGCACTACTAGGCCTTATAGGGTATTGTTCGAATCTCGACTAGCGGAGAGACGTCCGGGTTAAGTCGACTAACATGTGAAAAGTCCTATACTAGTGCCTCCTCTCGCCGGAATAGGTAGGCATAAAAAAGCTCTAACTCCTCGGGACTTAGCTTTACTATCGTCTTAAAGCTCCCTATTCGGTCCTTCGTAAGCCTCGATCCGCGCTCGATTGTTAAGAACTTCTAAATAAGGTACTTGTAATCCTAGGGGTAGCTGCTCCTTAGTAGTAGGGCCTCTCTCGCAAGGTACTTGTCTTTCTAGTTAAAGATCCCTCCGGGACCCTTTCTACCTATCTTATAGATACTAGCCTCTATAGGCTTAACTTTGTCGGCTTTTTGCTTATATAGGGTAAAGGTGTTGCCTACTACTACGTCGGCTTGCCGAGCTCGTATGTCCTAATCTATAGCGAGTATGTTAGACTATTCTAGAAGCTAGGACGTAATGCGGGCTTGGGATTCGGTCTCCTAATACGTCCGTTTAGGGTTAAGTATATATTCTTCTAAGGTGACCACCTTATACTCGTCCTAGGCCCTAACTTCGTCCTAAAAGCTAATCGGGTGTTTCCTAGACCGCTAGTCTAGTAAAGGCTTCGGAGTATCCGAGGGTTATACTAGCGCTACTACTGCTTCCCTTTTCGTAGACTACTAGTCTAGAAAAGATTCTAGCCTCTACGACTTAATCTAGACCGGTAGTCGGGTGCCTAATACTTAGAGATAATCCTCCGGGTAGTTAAACGTAGCTACCGAGTTCCTAGACTCGTATCGGTAGCTTAGGCTTTTCCCGACTTTAGTATATAGAAGGATGCGGTCGTTCTATATCTCGGACCCGTACTCTCGACTACCGTCTATATAGTCGTTATCCCGTCGAGCTAGGTAATAGTACACTCTAGGGATCCGTTGTTATAGTTTTTCAAGATAAGGCGGACCTACCTTACCTAGGGGCGTCTAAGTAGGAAAGGGGCCTATCTTGCAACGAGGAAGGATAAATAGGTTAGGACACCTATTACCTCGATAGGAACTTTCTCCGCAATCCTAAGGAAATCTGCCTACCTACTAACCGTGTTTATAGTAATAGACTTATAGGTACGGATACTAAGGCCCGCTCTTTTAACTACCTCCTAGCATATAATGTTGCCCTCGGATCCTTTATTAATCGTCGCCTTCCTTTCCCGGAAGTTCCTAGGCCTAACTACGTATTCGACAATAGGTAAGGGAATAATAACATAGTCGTAATTATCGAAAAGGAACTTGGCCTCCCTAGGGATTTCGTAGAGGTCCCTCGTGCGCCCTAGAGGGATAATAATATATAGTTCTTTTACTATTAGGCCGAGGCTAGTCTTATCCTTATTATCGACTTCGTCTTCTTCGACAAATCCATTCCAGGCTCTAAACCCCGATAGCAGCCTATGCTCCTAATAGCTAGTCTCGTAGTTAATCTATAGTCCGAGAGCACTCGGCGGATAGTTAGCGAATATAGGATAGTTACTTTCCTTAATGTTAACCGATAGCCCTACTTCCTTTACGAGTTTAGCAAACTCTTCCTTATTACGGGCTACTCGTCTAAAGAACTCTTTCGAGAGGTAAGGGGCAATAGCTAGAAGCTTACTAATAAGTATCCCTAAAGGCTAGGCTATAACTCGATCTATAGCTACCTTGTTTATGTCTATACGATCTCGTAGATATAAGTCCTTCCTCTAGTTTCCGGATGCCTTTACTCGCTTCCTTTTCCTTATTAGTAGGTTAACTAGGCCGATAACTAGATTCTCGTCGTCTATGTCCATTTCCCTTTCGGTCTCTCTAGTAGGATTAAATCTTAGTTACTATGCCGAGGGTAGGGTATCTCCTATATCGAAGGGCTAATCCCTAGCGAGGGTCTCCTAAGTATCGGGGGTTCCTTCCGTAGTACTATCGACTAGCTTAAGGTACTCCTCGGAGTCTAGAATCTTGCTAGTATTAATGTCTATCCGGACTAACTTCTTCGGTTTCGTTACTCGGTTCCTATCTCCCTTTAGGGTCGTTACTAGATCCTTCCCCTTTAAGGTAGGGAGAGGTCTTGTTACTATATTAAAGTTAGCAGCATAGGGGTCGTCCTCGTTAATATATACTAGGTCTTCCGGGATACTTCCTATAACAACGCTATAGAATCGAGCCCCTATCTAGGTAGAGTCCTTCGATCCTAGCGGTATGCTGTTCGCCCTAGTAGCTAGAGATAAGGGCTACCCTACCGCTCGCGGCGGACGAGAT
>JALRMM010000724.1:0-11226 GCA_026122155.1 Zymoseptoria crescenta
CCCCCCCACCCCCCCCCCCCCCCCCCCCCCCCCCCCCCCCCCCCCCACCCCCCCCACCCCCCACCCCCCCCCCCCCCCCCCCCCCCCCCCCCCCCCCCAAACCTCCTCTCCCTCCAGCACCTCGCCCAAACCGACCTCCCAGCCGCCGAAGGCTCGGAGCACCAGTCCTCGACCCCACCTTCCCCCGCTCGTCTCCAACTACGGAACACGACCCCATCTCCAACCACACCCAAACAACGTCCTCCGCTTCGCACCCCGACTGAGAACAGCAAAGAGACGCCGCGGATTGAGTCGCCTACCTCTCCCGGCACGACTTCCTCCGCGTTAACGACGATTCCCAACTGCAACGCCCCCAGCCTCCGTAAACGTCACTGAAATATTCCCCTGCCGGAAGGCTACGCCCCCCAATTGGGAGGGACTGTGAAGGAGGGGGGAAGGGGCTTTGGTGGTAATTACAGCTGGAGGGTTTCTTTCGTTGATGGGAAGGTCGTTCGGGGTGAGGGGATGGGGTTGGGGGATGGGAAGGGGGAGGTGGAAGCGTACTTCATGCCTTTCACGCCTTTCACGCCGTCAGTGGTGTTGTATAGTGGAGTCGGCGAGGTCGTCGGGCATATTCGTCGCGGTGATACTGGCCAAGTCGCCCGACGGGGTCGCTGGGGTGGAAGCTCGTGATGATCGATCAGAAAGAGTCGGTCGGAGAGTTTTTTTTTCAGCACCACGTTCGGTCGGTAGTCGAATGCGAAATGGGAAAGTCATCTGATGTTGGTGGTGGAAGTCAAAGCACGGTGGAAGGGAGCGCGGGGGAAAAAGGAAGTGGTAAGCGGACGAAGTGCAGCCGAAAGGTATATGGTAGAACCAAAAAAAAATCAAATCGTCTAGCCCAATGCAACACCATCGCTAACCATCAACTCGCCTCCACTCCGCACTGACGAGGAAGTTTTTCAACGCTCGGCGCCATTCCAAATCGATGAGAGCAAAGAAGCTTGTACCAAGAAGCATAAAAAAGGAAGAAGAGCTCAAAAGAATGCGACAACCTCCGATTCATCAACTGCTCTCGATGAGACCGACGACAGGGTTGAAGTTTTGCCAGTCGCAAGCCGTCGAGATCTTGACCTGGCCTTTTCCAGTGGCCACCACTTTACCCTGACGCATGATGGAGATCTCGGGAGCGACACCGTAGTTGGACACAAAGGGTGGAAAGGGAACCATGCCCATGCCGGCTGTCTTTCCGTCGGCGTTGAAGGTCCAGTATTGGTTGCTGCCGACCGACATGGAGATGGTCGAAGCAGACTTGACCAGCGCGAAGGCGAAGACGGCGTCTTGCGCGAAGTCCTTGTTGCGGATGGCCGTCGACGAGCCGCCGGTGCAGATGGTGTCTTTGGGATGCACGCGGTACCAGTAGATGACTTGATCCTTGGTGACGGGAGGTGGGCTACCGGTCTTCCACCAGGAGATGTAGTACTTGGCGATGAGACGCCACGGAGCGTGGTCCTGACCGTAAACGTAGGCGCCCATCTCGCCGAGGACGACGTAGTCTTTGGCGTTGACATTCTGTGAAGGCAGGTCGCGAATGTAGTGCGACTCGCAAAAGTCGTTCCAGGTGAGGATCTCGATGATGTCGGGTTGGACCTCGTCGTTGCTGGTGATTTGCTTGAAGCGGTTCGGAAAGAGCATGTCACTGTAGGCGACCCAGGCGTCGAGAGGGTTGCCATTGTTCAGATCCTTGTACTGCCACGGGGACATGGCTACACGAGCATTAGCCACTTGTTCACATGTGAGACAATCCCTTGCCTGGACTTACCCATGATGTAAGGTCCGCTCTTGCCAGCATTCTTCAAGGCGGATTGGAACGCTTGATCAGGCGAAGCTGTTATGTTGGCCTCGACATCGAGTGGCCAGGCTTGCCAGTTGAAGTAGCCATCGATGGCAGGGTAGTCGGAGATGAGCTTGGCGGCCGAGGATTGTGCATTCGTCTGCGCTGCGGTCGAGTACTTGGTGAGAGCCGGCGCAAGGGTGATGGGGTTCTTCCAGTACGCCATCTTGTCTTTGAGACCTTGGAAGAATTGATTGCCGTAGTGAGTGGTATCGTCGCCTCCATATGTCGACACGAGAAGGTTGTTGTTCCAACGGTAGGCGGCAGAGCTCGAGGCGTGTTTCGTGATCATCTCCTGCATAAAGGTCTGGTTCCAGTAGTGGTTGCAGATGGTCCAGCTCATGTCGAAGGAGTACATGAGCTTGAAGCCCTTGTTCTCGGCGGCGGTAAAGGCATCGTCGATCCTATCCACGGTCCAGCTCTCGTCGGCCATGCAGTTGGGCGGAGTCCAGTTGAGAGCGAAGCCATCGATGCCGACCTCCTGCGCCGAGGCAATGTCTTTCTCCCATTGGTTCACGTCGTATGCGAAGCTGTTCATGACCATGAAGTGAGCGAAGACTGTCGATGCCGACGCTGTCCGGAGCGCGGTCGCCGACAGCAATGCCAAGAAGAAGGCGAGCATCTTGAATGTCGGTCGTCGAGGGATTGTTGTTTTTGATTTCGGTTTTCTTTCTGTTGTGATGTATTCTGTCGATCTGTTGTTGCTGCTGTGTTGTTCTTGTGTTGCCAGGTGGAGAATGAAGTCGGCGCCTGTGATGATTGTGTAGAGTGAAGAGTGAAGTCGACGCCGCGCTGCGCTACGCTGCCGAGGGGGATATCGAGTCGACGATGTAAGGAATGGACTGCTGCGAGAGCATAGAAAAGAGGGAGTGAATTTGCAAGGAGTGTGATATAGCACCAGGCCACCAGAACCTCTCAAAGGCGTGTGTGCGTTGTCGACGACGATGCAGCAGCGTGCAGACGGACGGAGAGTAGGGAGGACAAAGCGAGAGGGAAGGAAGAAGATTCCAAGGGTTGTGGTGTGCACGACGCTGGTACTTGGATTTCCAAGACTTGGACTGCCACGCCCACGCCCACGCCCGCGCCCGCGCCGCACCTCAGACTCTCGGACTGCATGAAATATCGAGGCAGACGACGGGCCCCACCCTGCGCATCGAGGAGAGCCGCCCGTTGTGGAGCGCAGGCGAAGATTGGACAGTTCGAGATCGTAAGGTACCTTAGCCGCCGAGACCAGGGGGCGGGTCCTTGGCGGGATGTGCAGGCGACAGATGCACCGATGTTGCCCGGATAAAAGGAATGCAAGGACCGTCCGCGGTGGTTTGTCGAGAGATGCAATGCAACATGCAGGACGGAAAGATGTTCATGCAGGAACCCGTCGCTGCGGCGGCTCCTCCCGGTTTCACTCAGAGCACGGCAAGGATCATTTTGGACGCCCGCGAACAAACACATGTGAGCACGGAGAAGCCCGTTCAATTTGAATATGCGGCGGCAATGCGGCGTGCGACCAATGTTACTGCACCTCTATGCGCCACACAACTCGTCGGACGTCGGACGCCATCCAGACCCCGGCATTACCATGTGAGTTCAGCATGCGAACCAGGAAGTCATCTCATCTATGAAGCCTCTCGAGGCACAGTTGTGGAGAGGTCCGCTTGGCTGACAAGGGTGATACACATACACCCCCATCGTCAACCAAACATCACCATGCAAGGTGACGTCCTCCTCCTTCCCCGCCTCATCTATTGTCCGCGGTGAACAGGAGCAGCGCCAAACTGTGTCGCATCCACAGGCCGGCCAGACCACAGGCGGTCTGCATCGCCAGAACTTCCAAGGCCAACCTGTCCTCGCGGAGTGGACCCCTCCAGACCAGCCAGAGGTTCAAGATGGTCAAGTTGGTCGTTTCAAGTACCCTTCCCGTCTCATCCACTTTGACCCGCAGCAACTGGAGGGAGTGCAGGATCTTCAACACTTCACCGACAATCGGTCGCAATGGTTTCGTGTCGAATGTTGCGACCGACGCTTCCAGCAGCCCGGTCCGCGCATTGAAACGTGGCATTCTGTGACGCGGACATGGAACCAGCGCAAACAGCTGCGGTGCCGAGTAGAGAAAGTTGAAAATCTGGGGGATGAGCAGGAGGAGCAATGTCTTGCTGAAGTGTCCGAGAATGCCCACCACGGCGAACAGCATGCCTGCGAAGTAGCAGTACGTGTCTCCGACGAACACCTGCGCTGGGAACCAGTTGTGCCGGAGCAACGCAAGCGAGACCCCGATGAACGGCAGCAGCAGGTAGATGCTGAACAGGTGTGACTCGGCCGCTGGGTGTGGTTGCTGTACCGTGGGTAGCAGGTACAACGCATCGTTCAACGCAATCAACGACGCAATCACGAGAGACTGACCGACTTCGATGCCGTTCACCCCTGCTAGGATGTTGATGCTGTTGGGACAGAATATAGCGATGGCTGCCATGTAAGCGTAGTACAACCCGCCGAGGTCGATGAGCTCGCCCAGGTACCCACGCAGCGGTAGAGGAACCACGACATGTGTGATGCCAAAGTCGACATAGTACAGACCGAGCATGGGCAGGACCGCAAATGCCGGAATGAAGAACTTGTGTCTCCATCGCATGTCAAAGGAATCGTCCAGGAAGCCGAGGATGATGGTGGACGCGAGTGTTCCGTACGCGAAGCCGTAGGAGGCGAGCTGGGCGGGCGGTTAGCAATGTGACACGGCAGATGCGGGTGGTCACCTTGCCTTTCTCAGGGGGAAGCGGTGGAGAAAACGGCCTGTCTCGAGCTGCTGTGCCTCCAAGATCGCATCCATGTCTCCCGCCGCAGACGTCAGCTGGATCATGTCTCGCTTGAAGGCGAACGGCAGGAAATTGATGATGGCGAGGAGGTAGACCAGGGCGCTGATCAATCCCATCAACTCTGGTCTGTCGTGTCGTCAGCAGGTGCATTGGCATGCGAAGTCGGTGTGTTTCATGCTCACAACTCGATGGGATTCTTCTTCGACAGGTCCTTCCCTTTGTAGCCTCGCTTGAGGAAGACATCGCCGGTCCATCTGATCACGGCGTAGGAGAAGGCAAACGCGAGACCACTGATGGCGAGGGACGCGTAAAGAGGCTCGCCATTACTGTGCCAAGCATGGGTGAGGATGGCAAAGCAAGCGACGGATAGAACTCCCAGTGAGTAGACTTCCGTGCCGCTCAATGGCTGCATGGCTGACCGTTGCCGAGAGAGTTGTCGATGTGATGGAGACCGATCATTTCTACCATGTACTGTAGCAATCGCGGGTAAATCACAGAGAAGACAGCTGGCTAGGGGGGGGAGCGATGGAGCAGAGCTAGTTCTAATCCACCACGGGCCGTTCCGAGATCCCCTTCCTAGTCCTACCACTCACGGTCGAGTTTCACAGACGACATCCCCCCAATCCAAAACACAAAGTCGCACAAAAGTCATCTTCCTTTGCAAGGTCCGGCTCGAGCTCCAAACGTGGTCGGTGGGACGGACGCTTCAGTGGGAACGACGCCTCCGTGCGACTGCTCACAATGGCCAGATGACAGCCAATCGTTGAGACGTGCAAAGTAGCAGACTGCTCCAAGCGTGCGAGCGATTGGATGCGAGGAGAATGACCGCCAACAATGGCTTCCACCGGTTCTCGCATGGCCACCAAGACCTGCTGCTTTCCGTCAGCTACAACTTCTATGGCACCCGCATGGCATCTGCATCCGCGGATCACAAGGTCAAGGTCTGGGATCGAAACGACCAAACCGGTCAATGGATCGTGACAGATGTCTGGACCGCCCACGACGCAGAAGTCACGGACGTGAAGTGGAACGGACCGTTTGTGGGAGAGCACCTCGCCACCATCGGCGAGGACGGCCTCGTCAAAGTATGGCAAGAAGACGTCAACGAAGCCCACAACTCCGGCCGTCGATTCAAAACAATCTTCCAACAAGTCACCGCCACCGGAGTCCCCTACGCAAGTCTCGACCTCAAAAACATCGGCACGGATACCTACCTCGCAATCATCACCCGCGACGGCTACCTCACCATCTGCGAGCCCGAAGACCACGACGACCTCTCCGCCTGGCGCGTCCTGTGGGCCGACTACCTCGTCCCAACGCCCTCCCGGACAGAAGAGACCGCCTTCCGCCTCAGCTGGCACAAGGAGAAGATCCCCGCCTGGCCCGCCGTGCTGGCCGGTCTAGACCGGAAATCCCTCAGCCTCGCCGTCGCAATCGGCACCTCCGTCCGCGTCTTCCGCACGGACCAAGATCGCAAATTCTACACCGCCGCCGCGCTCGACGGCGCCGCGGACCTCGTGCGCGACGTCGCCTGGGCGAACGGCAGTATGCGCGGGTTCGACGCGATAGCCACGGCCAGCAAGGACGGACACATCCGGATCTACGAGCTGCACACGCCCGGCGCGGCCTCCCTCCCCACATCCCTGGCCGGTTCCGTCGTCGCAGGGGGGGACGACGACAATACCCCATCAGTCAACGCATCCTCCTCCTCCTCCTCCTCCTTCATATCGAAGCCCGCCGCAACAACGACACGATCCGGCATAGGCGCCGGTCTCGCGAGCGGCGCGCGCGGCAGTCGCGACGAAAACGCGCGGGCGCCGGGCGCGGTGAAGCAAGAGGCCAAATTGGTCGCGGAGCTGGAGGCGCACGGCCAGACGCCTTGGCGGGTGGCGTGGGCGCCCATGGCGGATATGCTGCTGTCGACGGGAGATGACGGTGCCACGAGGATTTGGAAGAAGTCGGTCGAGGGGAAGTGGACGGAGGCGGCGGAGATTGATGTCTTCAAGGGGGCTTGATTGGGGAGGTTCTGCAAGGGTGGGGGAATATGTCGGTCGTACGGACCGGATTTGTAGGGCGGCTACCTATGCAGTCACTGGGGTTTTTTCAGGGGCGTGGAAAATGAGTGGCTTGCTCGATTGAGGGGAGGGATGCATTTCGCTGGATGTGCTCTCACTGGACCAAAGAGGCCGCTAGTATACAGGAACCCCAAACATTACATGTGCGCCGCCATGATGCCATGACAATTACTATTCTACAATCAGTGTACAACACCGCAGGCCGGTACAGAGCCCAAAACATCGCTCCTCGGCCCAATGCCAACCTCCAGTGCGCCAGTCATGTGTATCCCAACTGCCCGTTCCATCTATTGTCCTGGTACATGCTCCTATTCCAGTCGCATCCCTGTCGTCGCATAAAGAGCAAATCACTCAAGCCGCTTCTGAAACCTCTTCCTCAGACTGTTGTTGACCACCCCCCCAAACCCAAACGCCGGCACAATCCGACACATTCTCGCCAGCGAACTCTTCACCCAATCGATCCTCACCTTGCGCAAACGATCCCGCACCGTCGTATCCCCATTGCGGTTGTAAACGTCCAGTCCGTACAGATGGAACGGCGTGCTGATGAGTTGTATCGCCGCCGGAGCGAGGAACTGCGCGGCCGAGGTGCGGCTCATGTACTTCTCCGCGGCGTCGCTGAGCGGGAGTCGTGGCGCGATCAGAGGCGGGAGGTTGAAGGATGCGAAGATCGTCATGGCGTCGCGGAAAGCGAAGAGGGCGTACGTCACCGGAGGGACGGGTCGGGCGGAGACGGTGCCGAACATCTTTGTGAATTGACTGTCCTTGACCATTGTCAGACTGACGTTCGCGGCGCTGGTCGCTGCGAATTTGGAGACGCCCGAGGTGGTTCTGCTGGCGGCGCGGTTTTTCGTGGTGGATTTGAAGGTGTCGAGGCAGTTGGCGGAGAGGTAGGTGCCGCCGTAGACCATCAGGATCAGGCCGAAGGTCTTCGAGGTGAGGTATAGGTGCGGACGGGTGAGGAGTTGGGTGAGGGAGGCTTTGACGGAGGTCATGAGTTGACGCTTGCCGGAGGCGTTCTCCATGATGGCTCTGCCGATGTTGTCAGACTTTTCTGTCCTGTGTAGGTCTTCCTTCCGCAAACTCACTTGTCGACCATGCTCACGATCGGAGCTACCATAGCTCCAGCCGTGGCAGCACAAGCAGCATCGACTGCGAGGCGCTGGCCGAGATGTTTGGTATTCCATTCCGACATCCTTTATCTGTTGCAGTGGTTTCCCAACTGCTCGTTCTTCTGTTTGTCCTGGTTCTACCGTCTTGCTCTTATCTCGTGCAGAAACTACCTGCAGATCTCCGAGACCGGCAACCGTATTCGTTCGATCCTAAAGGCCGCGTCGGCATGGGCGATAGTGTTGACCTCCAAAAGCAGCGGAGGTTTTGCTGGACGGACTCGTGCTTCTCGCGGTGTCGTGGTCGATGAGTTGTGAAGCGGTATCCGAGGTATGAGCTATTATCTGTAGAGACGAGTCACATGCAGATATCAGGTAGCTTGTTTATTATTCTACCTAAGTCTTGAGCTCTGGCCGGCGGGCTTGGCGAAGGTCTTTGCCGTGCTGACACAATGGAGTGCTCTTTGCATCAAGATTTCTTGAAATGCATGAACATCAATCCAATGCTGCAGGTTGCAATGCTTTCGGAGATGCATGTCGTGTGGGAGATATGGACTGTCCCGACTCATTCAGAAGGTCCAGGATCCTGCCCTCGAAACTCCAAGGACGAGAAGAACATCAGCACGAGGACAGCTCTTCTAACGAACAGACGCCATACCTTCGGATCGGCGACTGAGAAACCCATTTGCAAGGCACATCGTCGGCTTCTTGCTGTCTTCATGACATATCACAAGATCCTGCGCGACGCAGCCCTTCTACTCACACAAGCGATAATGGCTTGGAGAGTCAAAGATGTAGCCGTGTACTCCTGCCGACAATGATGCATACCAGATGTAGTATCGACTCGGAACTACTTAGGTATGACTACGGGATCCGTCAAGGCCAATGGGGTCGTTGGGTGCTTTGGCTCACATCAACGAGCGAGTCCTCCTTGGATCGCCGTCTCGCATTCGCGTTTCTCAATCTGGATGTCTCGTTTACACGGGATGGTCCGCAGGTGGCATGAGAAGTGTCGTCACGATCTCGAGATCAACAACAACCTCCAGTATATAGAACAGGCAACGTCCCTCGGAATCAGCCGCATCCCGCCTACAGTCAAAGGCATACCGTACGCGCGTCTGACCGCAAACTCGCATCACCGCAACATGACTTCTCCAGTCCGAGGTTATGTCGACCCCAACTTTCCCAATTCTATGGGTCCAAACGATGCTACTATCATCATATATGGGTGAGCATGAGCTGAAGCAGATAAGTCCACGACATCTGATGTATCATCGTTAGCTACACTCCATCCCTCGCCGTCGGTGTGCTCGGCGTCGTGCTCTTCATCATTGCAGCACTCGCCCACTTCTACCTCCTCCTTCGGCATCGAACCTGGTACTTCACGCCCATGCTGGTCGGCACAATCATGGAGATCGTCGGCTACATCTTTCGCCTGCTCTCAAGCCAGCAAGACCCCTACTCAGTCCCTTGGTTCGTGGTCCAGTACTTCTTCATCGTGGTGGCACCGGTCATGTTCAGCGCGGCGATCTACACGCTCGTGTCGGTGATGATCAACATCTACGGGAGAGAACATGCTCCGCTGCCGCCGAAGGTCGTGCTGGCAGTCTTCATTTCCTGCGATGTGGCGGCTACGATTATCCAGGTTGCTGGCGCTGCGCTCGTTGGCGTGGCCTGTTCGAACCAGAAGGATCCGACCACACCGAACAATATCCTGCTGGCAGGTCTCGCATTTCAGGTATTCTTTCGCAATCTTCCTGATAGTCCTCGCCTGGACGCTGATCAAGGCGAGAGCGAGTCCGACAAAAATCAACAGGGGGTTTATCACGGTCTTGATCATCGCTACACTGGCCGTGTATCTGAGGACCTGCTTCCGACTGGCAGTGACAGAGACCGCCGAAGGATTGATCCCTTTGCCGCACCAGCGGTGATTCCGGTATAAAGCCGAGAAGTCTTTAGTGGACGGCTATCCCATGTTAGTGCCAAACTCCTACTAAGCGACCAGGGCGGGAGTGGAAGCAGAGATGTGATAGCTATACTGTTCTGGTATAGTGCTGCTATATAGCGCCCGCTGAATCCTGGCCCTTTAAGTACCTGTCTCCACCCGACGAGTCTGCAAAGGGATGGAGGAGCTCTCGACGCATGAAGTGTACTTTGGGTGCCTGGAATTCGCGCCGGTCGTCGTGGCAGTGTTCATCTTCACCTATTGGCACCCTGGCCGTTAGCTCAAGGCGGTTCTCCTGGAGAAGCATTCGAATTGAATAAACATTACGTTGCCTTGCGTTTGAAACATCACAGTCCCGCCTGCTCCTCCCACGTACATCCTCCTCTGTGCAAGACCGTGTGATTGAGCTCTGCGCCTGGCGCGAGAGGGACCTGTATCGCAACGGTGGCTTCATTGGCAGGATACTCAGTGCCATGTCCGGATACACTGACATCGGCGGTATCCTATCATAGATGTCAGCAGGGCCCTACGGCCGACCAACATAAATCGACAACATCCCCCTACCTCGGCGAAAATCAGCCCATATTTCCCTCCAATAACCCAGGCATCATCGGTACAATTTGGCAAAGTGATGTGTATCAGCCCAGACAGGAACGTTACAAATCTGCCATAGACATAAGCAACGATCGACCATTCGAAGATTCACATACTGCGCAGCAGGAGCCACATGCAACCCAGCATTCATCCGAGGCGGAATCACAGTGTACGAGACATTGCTGGCCTCTCCCAGGAACGCAGATAATGCGCCTACGGTCCCCGGTGTCGTGCTCACGGTGAAACTGTCTAGACGCCAGCATTCGAGGATTGAGGAACCGTTGGAGGCGCTGATGGCTGTGATATTCAAGGCCGGCGGGGAGGCGATTTGGGCATGGACGAGGGAGTTCATGAGGACGACCGCTAGAGTCGGTATGAGATGGGTTCTTGAGAGGAGAGACATTTTCTGAGGAGTTTGTGCGAGGCAGGTAGGTTGGTGCCAGGAAGTCAAATTTAATATCTAGAAGAAGAGATGTCGTCAGCCTGCAGGGATGAGCTGTTGAGCTAGTCTTAGACGCTCAGACCACCTCGCGTATCAGGCCAATTAGGTGCAAGCACCTGGCCCTACTCTAGGTAGTCTGAGGGCCTAACCTGACTTTTTTGGTAATAGAGGGTTAGCTTTGTATGTAAATTACACTAACATAGAGGGTTAGTATCTAAACGCGTCTAAACGACTAATAGTAACGATAGTATTACTAGGTACGAAATCTGAAAATCTATAATAGTTATCTAAAGTAGATTAACGTGCTCTATAACCTCCTACTATCTATTTTGTCGTAACGCGTTAGTTAATAGAGGAGTAGGCTTTCGCGTATCCCTAGTC
>JALRMM010000725.1:0-11160 GCA_026122155.1 Zymoseptoria crescenta
CTAGGGAGCAGCCGAAGAGTAGGCGTTCGCCTAGTTAAAGTCCGCCTTTACCTCGGCTCTAGTGCTTAGGCACTATAATCCTATAAGGAAGCTAAGGCTCGAGACCAACGCCTTAGGCTACGCGCTAGCGGGCATTATGTTATAAGAGTTCGACTCGTAGTAGCATCCTATCGCCTTTTAGTCGAGAAAGATAATCCCTGCTAAGTGCAACTATAAGGTACATAACTAAGAGCTACTAGCCGTAGTAGAGTGCTTTAAGTAGTAGCGTCTATACCTCGAAGGCGTACCGTATACGATTTAGGTGCTAGTCGACTACGCCAACTTAAAGGGCTTTATGTCGGTAAAATAGCTAAATAGTAGACAAGCTCGATAGGCTGTCTTTCTAGCGCCCTTCGACTTTGTAATTAAACATCGAGCTGGGAAAACCAACCTAGCCGATGCGCTATTAAGGCGCCCGGACTACGTAACCGAGAAGCAAGCGGTAAGCACGCTGCTCCCAACCTTATAGAACAAGTTAGCGTACTAGGCGACCGATAAAGCGGCTAGAGGCGATCCCCTTATAAGGAGGATCGTTGTTACCTACAAGGAGCAGTAGAAGTTAATTCCCTAAGTAGCCGTCCTAAGGACAAGCGTCCTACCTACGTTGCCTATAAGGGTCGTACGTGCGGCGGTTTTAGATAAGTAGGCCTATATGCTACTATCTAAGATGCTAAAAGGAATAATTAGTATACTATAGAAGCACGACGGGGAGTGTAGCAAGCACCTCGTAAAAGGACCGTATGCGGACTTCTTAATAGTCGATAGCCTACTATATAAGGGTAAGAAGCTCTAGGTACCTAGCGACCTCGCATTAAGGAAGTAGGTAATCCGCATGCATTACGACGACGTACTAGTAGGACACTTCGGCAAAGCTAAGGTATTAGCACTTCTAAGGAGGAAGTACTTCTAGCTAGGGATAGACGAGGAAGTAACAGAATACGTGTCTACCTATCCAACCTATTAAGTGTCTAAGGCGCGTCGGCATCGTCCCTATAGCGAGTTATATACGCTTCCCTTGCCGGACGGTCTATAGTAAGAGTTGTTAATAGACTTTATTATAGACCTTCCGCTAAGCATACGAGACGGCTAAGTTTACACTGCTATCCTCGTAATAGTCGACCGCTACTCGAAGATAAACATCTATATCCCGGTTAATAAGACTTATATAGCGGTAACGCTTACTAAGCTCTTAGTAGATAAAATTGTCCGGCACTATAGAGTACTAAGAGGCATTGTTAGTAATAGAGGATCTCTATTCACGAGCTAGTTCTAGAGCGACTTCTACTACGAGTCGTATATAACTCGTAGGCTATCTATAGCCTTCTATCCGTAGACGGACGGGTAGACGGAGAGAGCTAACTAGACACTAGAGCAATACCTACGCTACTATTGCAGCGAGTTTTAAGATAACTAGGCTAAGTTGTTAGTATAGGCGGAGTTCGCGTACAATAATAGTAAGCACCCTACGTTAGGCATAAGTCCCTTCTACGTTACATATAGGTAGAATCCTACCCTTACTACGGAATCTCGAGGCGAGATTCCTAGGGGAAGGACGCCCGTAGCAATTAATGTAGTAACACGCTTAAAGGAGACACACGAGAAGCTTAAGGAACGCTAGAGAAAAGTAGCCGAGTCTTAGGCGAAGTACTACGACAAAAATTATAAGCTAAAGCAGTTTAGCATTAGTAATAAGGTCGTGCTATCGACGAAGAACCTAAAGCTTAAGATGCCTAAGAAGACCTTAGGACCCAAATAGGTTAGACCTTTCCGGGTAATAGACGTAGTTAGATCGTAGGCGTATTGCCTAGCGCTCCTAAGTAACTCGCGTATTTATAACGTATTCTACGTTAGCTACCTCGAACTATAGCGTAACCGCCTAGGTTCGTCTTATAAGGCTAGTATGCCTATCGCAGACGAAATAGGCGAGTACGAAGTCGAGGAGATCCTAGGTGCAACGAAGGATCGGAAGTTCTACTTCGTACACTAGAAGGATTAGCCTAAGGAATACGACAGCTAGTAGATAGCTAAGGAATACGAGGGTGCGGCTAACCTAATAGAAGCATAGGAGTTACGTAAGGACAAGGTTATTATAAGAGGGCCTAAGAGGCAGAAGAGATAAGCATAGAGGAAAAAAGCCTTTATTTAAAAAGGGAAAAAACCCCCTAGTACCGCAATAAGTAGGCGTAACGCTAGCGGTAAGCAACCTAGAAGTATAGAGAGAGCCGGCTATTCGCCCGGCTTAGGCATCCTCCTCTATCTCCTCCTCGCCCTCCTCCTACTTACCCTATAGGAGGGGTAGCATTACCTCGCGCTCTACCTAGGAGCCTCCCTCGTTAGAGAAGGCCGAGGAGGCCGCGCGTAAGGCTAACGCCGAAGCGCCTATTAGGCGGAGCTCCTATAGAAGGTGTTAGCAAAGCATAAAGGAAGCAGGAGGAACGTAAGACTTACCTCGTACTTTAGCTCGAATATAGCGCGCCTAACGGCGGCCTCGTTCTAAGCCTAAAGTAGGCTAGCGCGAGCGATCTATCTATCGCCCTACGAGCCGCCTACTCCGCCCTTACGAGGCGTAGAGAACTCGCCTACGGCCTTCCTACTATTAGACTGCTTAACCTTAAGAGTAGCCTTAATATCGCGCGCTACGGAGGCTAGGCGTATATTAACGAGCTGCTCCTCGCGGGAGCCTATCTCGTAGTAACCCCACTCCTCGCGTAGCTTAAGTAGGCGCTTCGCCTACTTAATAAGGTCCGGATAGGTTAGCGTCTTGTACGCGTAGTTACTACGAGATGCGTTAGCCTAGTAGGAGAGGAGCTATCGACGCGCTAGACTTACTTCTTCTTATAGCGCTAGCACTTAACTTTACTGCCGATAGTTATAACCCTATTATAGTAATGCTCGTTAACTAGACAGGCGATTAGTAGAAGCCTAGTAAGTAAGGAGCGTAATAACCCACTATCGTACGCGTACGGTAAGTAGCGCTCGTAGTACGCTACCGCTATGCCCTAGGTATCCTACTTAGAGCGTAGAGGAAGATTTAGCATAATAGCCGGCTACTAAGGAGCACGTCGTAGAGGTATTGCGAGTCGCTTACTAGGTACTTGCGATATATATATATATAATAAGCGGCGCGTAAGCTAGAAGCTTGCTTCTTAAAGATAATGTTAATAATATAGTAGAGGCGTACGATAGGCTTGCGGCAAACGTAAGAGACTTAAGGGTTTATAGTGCTAGTTATAGGAGAGGAGCGTTAATAAAGTTAAAGAAGAGTAGAGGAAAACTTCGCAGCGAAAACATTAACAACACCGACCTATAAGCGGTTGCCCTTAACTATAAAGGACCCGCTAAAACACGGCTACCTGTAGTAGAGCCGTAAGCAACAATTAATATACGCAAATAGAGCGCGCGTTGCGATGTAAATGCTATATTAAGAAGTTAATAAAGAAAGCAGCCCCGGATAAAGACTAGGCCTACGGTCGGTAGGCCGAACGTAAGACGGTCGTAGGAGCCGAGACGTCTCCTTCGGAGGAGGGAGGTAATTGTTAAGGAAGGCTAAGGCATAGCCTAGCTCTAGACCTTAGGTAAGGTCGTTAATAATACGTAGATAATACGACGCCGAGCATAGCGGCGAATGCCGCTTACGTAACGCATAGTCGTATATTATAAGGCACGCATGTACAACTTAATAACAGCAAGAATTAGTTTTATTACTAGTGGGATTACTAGCTAGCGTTCTATACACTGCGATATCTTTATACTTCTTATAGGTAGCCCGAAGATTCTTTAGGCGACTATATTCCTTCCGGAAGCCTCTACTCTCTATCCCCTATTAGTAGACTAGATAGAATTCGTCTAACACGAATAGTCCGAGCTATTACCGTACGGCCGGTTTAACTATTAGCTTCGTAAACTATAACTATATCGCTATCTCGGGAGATAATATTAGATATATATACTTTCTAGAGTATAGCAACTTCTACTACTTCTCGGTAAGTTCTACCTTAGTATTCGAGTTTAATACTAACGGTGTTCCTATTAGACCCTCGATTTTCTCGAGCTACTCCTTCCTAATCTAATTAAGCGGAAGCACTAGGATCGACATCTTCTTCCGGATTAGCGCCTATAACTAATATACTAGACTCTTCCTAGCTAAGGTAGCCGCGATCTAGACGAGGTCTTTCTTTTCGAAGAGTAGATACCGTAGCACGCGTACCTATAGCTTTCGAGCATAGTACGGATATATTAGGCGGACCGCGCGCTCGGTTATATCTACCTACTCGGCCGGAGTTATAGCTATACTCCTATCTAGAAGCATAGGCCTTTCGATAGTATAGTTAATCCAGCCGTATACCTTATCGAACGCCTAGCGGCGCGCTATTACGATTAGCTACTTTAGTATATTAGTAGGTAGAGAGATAGAGGGTATACGGTATTCGTTAGGGGCCCTAACCTAAGCGGCATCGATAGCTTCTAGACTAATAGCATCCCTCTATGCCGACTAGAATACCCGCTCTAGTAGTAGGCTAACGGACGAGTCGTCCTAGTTAACTAGTATGTCTTTAGTTAGTACTAACACTATCTTCTCTAGCTATCCTACCCGCCGTATAAAATAGATTTTTATACTACTCCTACGTAGCACCGTCTAAAGGGCGAGATCTAGTGCTAACGGCTTAATAGGGTTTTGTAAGCTACCCTAGATATTATCGCTATTATCGAAGTTACTTAGTACGTTAGATAGGCTATCGCTATTATCGTCGTCGTCGTCGATATCCGCCGGAATATGCTTAGGTAGGCTAGTAAAAGCGGCGATTTATATACGCGAAAACGACCTATCCGATCGATCCTCCTTATTAGTTACCTTACCTAAGGTATTAGCAACTTATCCGGACTCGCTAGTAGTAAAACTACTCGAGGTACTCGTCGCGAAAGAGGTATTTAGGTACGACTTCGTATAGGAAGTACGGGTACCGCGACGCGGTATCTAGAAAACGAGAATAGTTAAGTTGGAGAGTAGGCTACGGGCTATACGGACAACCAAATTTAGTTAGCATTAGTTAGAAACTAAAGGAGGAGTAGGCATTACCGTCTCGCTATATAAACGCGTTATTTAGACTAGGGATACGCGAAAGCCTACTCCTCTATTAACTAACGCGTTACGACAAAACAGATAGTAGGAGGTTATAGAGCACGTTAATCTACTTTAGATAACTATTATAGATTTTCAGATTTCGTACCTAGTAATGCTATCGTCGCTATTAGTCGTTCAGACGCGTTTAGGTGCTAACCCTCTATGTTGGTGTAATTTACATACAAAGCTAACCCTCTACTACTAAAAAAGTTAGGTTAGGCCCTTAGACTACCTAGAGTAGGGCCAGGTGCTTGCACCTAATTGGCCTAATACGCGAGGTAGTCTGAGCGTCTGAGACTACAGCCGGAGTGTCGTTGCCCTTGTGCCCGCTTCCATCGTTCGTACGCCCAACGCAAAGGCAAACACCCGCAACGTCTTTGAGATTGTGGTTCACGTTCCTGACTACTACAGTACTCCCGATCTCACTCCTTGACGAATTCCAGCCATTTGAGGTCCCTCGAAATCAGCACCCTTCCCTTCATCGACGAATCCGTACATCGCCAACGAGTCAGGCATCTGGGGACTGCATCACTTCCGTCTGGGAGCCTGAATAGTAGGGCGATACTGGAGCCTGCACAGTGACAGGACATATTCCGAGTTCTCCGCCACGAATACGACGAGACGACGATCGCAGATCTTCCCAGCAACTCCCTACGCAACCACTAGTTCTACTCCGACTGCACGCTGCCGGCGCTCTGCAGATGGCGCAGTCGGCGCTGCTGCCGGACGGGGATGTCTATGCCCTCCCCTCGACCTTCGCATCCTCACACGGCACATCACCAACCTCCGCCTCGGACATCACATCAGATGGAGTACAATGGGAAATTCCCAATACCGGAGGAAGAGCAGGAGGAGGAGATGGAGGAGCACCACAAAACACTCCCGGACGAACACCACAATGGTCACCACCAACATGGTCACGCTATCAACGGCATACCTCCACCATTGGACTAGGATCAACGGGTAAGGGCATCCTCATAGGTATGCTATCGGCCTTTGGATCCGCGGCCTTGGTCGGGCTCGTGATTATGGCTGTGTACTTTCTCAGGTACACGAGTCGGGGCCGGATTCTGCTGGATCGGATGAGTCGGCCGGGAGAATTTGATGATGAGCAGAGCTTTCTGAGGGAGGAGGAAGAAGCGATCGCGGAGATGGATGAGAGGACACGGGCGGATTATTTCAGGGCGAAGTGTAGGTGGAAATGCTGTCATACTGATGAATGAGAACGGCATGCTGACTTTTGATATCAGTATTCGTACAGGTCAACCCTCCAGAGTCAGTACAGACGGACATCTCACTTTCGCAATTCCTGGCTATCCAAGAAAAGGGCGTATCCGCATGGGAGTTTGAGCCGGAACTGGAGATTGCAAACTGCTTCGTCGAAGCAAGGACAGAAATCGAGTTCTTCGACTCCGAATGTAGCGTGCAGAGCAATCTCCCGATCCCCAAACAGAACGAAGTCTACTACTGGGAAGCGAAGCTCTACGACAAGCCCGACTCCACCCTCGTTAGCATTGGCCTGACGACAAAACCCTACCCCCTCTTTCGACTACCCGGCATGCACAAATACTCCATCGCATATACCTCCACCGGCCACCGACGCTTCAATCAACCCTTCGCCGGAACTTCCTACGCCCCACCTTACGTCCAAGGCGACGTAATCGGCGTGGGCTACCGTCCTCGAACCGGCACAATCTTCTTCACACGCAATGGTAAAAAGCTGGAAGACGTCGCCCACGGCCTGAAATTGCACAACTTCTTCCCCACCGTCGGCGCCAATGGTCCCGCGAACATTCACGTCAACTTCGGACAGATGGGCTTCGTTTTTATTGAAGCCAATGTCAAGAAGTGGGGTCTCGCGCCGATGACGGGGAGCTTGGCGCCGCCTCCGCCGTATGGGAGTGAGGCGGGGAGTATTTTGCTGGAAGGTGGACGGGACGGGGTGAGAGAGGGAATGTGCTGGCCGAGTAGTCACGGGAGGACGAATAGTGCGCAGATTCGGTTGCAGGGCAGGCCGGCGAGGAGTCCGGGGCCGGAAAGATCGCCCACTGACATCTCTCTGGCTCAATTCAATTTGATGGACTCTTATGAAGAGGAGGTCGGAGAGGATGGAGGTGAGGGCCCGAGTGAAGTCGCGAGCCGCAGTCAGCAACACCAAGCGCAGTTCGATCCAGGACTACCGCTTGAGCCGGCGGAACATCCGCCTCCGGACTATGAGAGTGCGGACGAAGTTGAGGATGATGGGGACTCGGACACGACTGCGAGGCCGAGTGGGACTGCTGCAAGGGATGAGACAAGGAGGTTATTGAACAAGAGTCCGCCGATACCTACGTATGAGGCCGCCGTCGGGGATGTCGTTGCGGGAAGAGGGAGGAGGTCGACGAGAACGAGGAGGGCGAGCGAGGATTGAGTGGTTGTTGGGCATAGCATTGGATGCACTCGTTTGAGACGACTTGACTACGATTTGGCGTTTCGGAATGCTTGAGCATGGGTTGCGGAGCTGGGGAGAGTGCGGCGACATACAGCACGTTTGAGGCGGGAGAAGAAGAATCAGAAGAAGAAGAGTATACCCTGCGATCGACTCGCACTGCCTGGTTAGCAGAAAGAAGGGGAGAAGAAAGGGCGTGCAGGAGGCAGGGCTTACTTTGTTGCTGTTGTGGAAGCGAATTAGCGGTCATGGAACGAGGTTTACGATGATTATCAGCTATGATGAGGAGGTCACGAAGGCAGACAGTATGAATATGAATACAAGCAGGTCTTTGAGGGTTTTTCCCATGTCACAGCTTTCATCAATCTGTATAGTGTCTTGTGATCATGAGATTTGTGCAGGGGTTATGCATCCCTCGCTAGTGCGGCGAATTAATGCATTGCCGCCACTCGCCGCAGGGAACTTTGGCGTTCGGCTTGGAATCTTTGACATGTACGTAGCCTATCTCATGAATCAGCCCGCTAACCAGAGTCTCCTTGCCTCGTTGTTACTCACGTGCTATCGCACGTAATAGCTGTTCAATTTGAGTTAAGAGTTGCCCCGAAAGGGGTCGGGTTACCCCGATAGGTACTAACCTTGTTCCGAAAGGAGTATAGAGGGGATGCACGGACTAACAAGAGAAGACTCTAATTAGGGTCTAAGCTAGTTTCGCACACTTTAGCCGTCTAAGCGTTAAAACACGTCCAAAATCGACACTATATACGCGATATACAAGTTTCTCGAAGAGAAGACCTAAAACCCTACGGTAAGTCTCTTTAAAATTAGCAAATATATATATATACCGATTCTAGTAATAGTAGCTAACCTCCCTATCGAGATCGAGCTAAAACTAATTTTGCCCTCTAAGCGCGTTTTGCTCCGAAAGCTATACCTTATACCCTAACACTATCGACTACTCTATAATAGAACGTACTCTAGCCTAACTAGCTACGTACGCCGCTTAGCTATATCGATCCGAACGCCCGCCGTATATAAACTCGCGCCTCCGCTACTAGATACCCTAATAGGACGCGCGCTAGGTAAACTAGTTACCCCGAAGGGATACCTATCCGCCCTCGCCTATCGTAGCCCGGACGTACCGGCGGGTAGGTATATATATCTAGGCGTTTCGAGAACGCGAGGTAGTACGGCGGACGTAAGACCTAGGCTAGATAGCGCCTCTAGGGCAATTATTATAACGACCTACGCTATATAGTCGAAGGGCTAGAAAACGCTCTTAGGGTAGAAAAGTCGGTAGCGATTAGAGCAGATATCGAGAGGGTGCCTACTATAACGCTAGTAGAGCTTAGGGCATTAGTTACACGCGTGCGGAAACCCGGATACTATACTCTCCACCGTCGGGTTATTAAAGCGGGCCTTATATAGATATTAGCTACTTTAAACCCGACTACTATGCCGCCCCGAAAGCCTTATCGCGAGTAGGTAGACGTCCTATACTCGCTAATCTTCGTATCTTAGGACGTATTGTTCGTCGCGCGTACTAGTATTAGGAAGAGTCTCGTGTTCTAGGCGTATACGGTGTTAACCGGCAATATTACCTTCTAGATCGAGCCTCTTAGTAAGCTAGGTAAGGAGTAGCACCTAGACGTCGCTCGTATCGCACCCGGCCTATTAAAGTCTTATTTAATTATAGCTACGACTAAGCGTAACAACCCCGACCTCTTCTATAAGGTAGAGGCTAGAAAGTTCGACTATATTATCCTTAGGCCCGAGTAGGCGGTTTCCAACAACTTTAAGGCTATGCTACGCAACGACTATATCCGTAGTTAAGTTAGGCTAGTAGCTATTAACGAGGTGCACCTATTGTACTCTTAGGGCGAGTCCTTCCGGCCTATGTTCCTCTAGATTAGCTAGTTGCGTTAGCTCGTTTCCCCCGACACTAGATAGTTTAGCTATACCGGTACCCTAACGAAGAAGGCCTAAGCCTATATAATTGCTAATAGAGGGTTCCGTCCTTTCGGGGTTAGTATAAGGCAGACGCAGTTATATCGGAGTTCGATTAATCGCACTAACTATATATATATCTTTAAACCGATCGTTCGTAGTAAGGCTTCGAAATTCGCTTAGTTGTACTTTACAATTACTAGTAGTTTCCCTAAAGGGGTAGCAAACCCGTAGTAGATCCCCTACACGATTATCTTTACGGACAGCCGTATGGAGGTTGTAGTGTTAATAAACTATATCCGAGCATAGCTAGTTTTAGCGACCGCCGGTTCCCCCGAAGGGGATCGGTATATATAGGAAGCAGGCGGTAGTCCTCGCTATGTTGTTAACGTCGTCCAGATGTATTTATCCGGCATTAGCGCATACGACTAGACCCTCTGATATAAGGCTTTTTACACGGACGACTCCTAAATCCGGATTCTAGTAGCTACTACCGCCTTATGTGTAGGCATTAACATCCCTCGTATATACCGCATTATCTAGTGGAAAATGTTGCTAGAGCACTATATTATAAACCTCCGCTAGCGTTTCGGTCGTAGGGGGCGAGATCCGGAGATAGGTAAGCGGACGTAGTGCTATAGTTTCTTCCCGCTATAGGCATTCGATATAGAAGGTCGGCTAAGGCTAGGTAATCCTACGCTAGGGAGTACCCCGAAAAGCAAACGTAGGACGTATTAGCAGCGGCGTAGGTTAGTCGCTACTTATTATAACGAATGCACTACTCTACTATTCGAAAGTGATAATAAGGATAATAAGGATAATAACGATAATGGGAATAAATCTAACCCTAACACGGATACTAGCGAGTCCGACAACGGTAGTAGCTAGGCGGGCTCGCTAGCGCCTTCCCAATAGAGGCTATTAAAACCCAAGCCCCTACGCTTCTTTAATAAGAGTTAGACGAAGTCTAGGGCGTGTATAGATGTAGATCTACATAACATTATTAATGCACCGTATGGTCGTGCGGCGTAGGACGACCTTCTATTAGAAAACGAGTATATCGAGCGTCTACCGGTAGTGCCGGCCGAAGTGTACTATAACGGGCGGCGCTGCAACCTACTACTAGCGAAGGATAATCCTATATTCGCGCTAATTACCGCCGAGGTTAAGAAGCCGAAAGGTAGGGGGGGTGTTGCTCTAGAGTTGTTAACGACATAGTGCGAGCGCGTCGTTAATTGTATATATCCCTTAAAGGGTCGCCGGTTTATAATACTACTAACTATGTTTATCCCCGAAAGGTTAGCTTAGGGGATATGTGCGGAGTTTAACCTCCGTAACCGAGTTAATAGTCGCGACCGGAACGACTATAGTAAGTAGAACTTTAACCTTACGGTCCTCGACTAGCGTATCGGAGCCGTACTAGTGTCGTAGTCGGAACGCGACCAAGAGTAGTGCGACCCGGACAACTTTAATATATGTCGGGGTACGGAGCTTCTACTTCGGGGATTACGGCTAGTCGTCCCCGCTGCGTATATTAAGCATAGCTAGGTATTAGCGCGTATAGTAGAGCTTAAGAAGCGGAAAAGAGCTAAGAAGGCGTTCGCTACGGCGTAGAAGGCTATGTTAG
>JALRMM010000726.1:0-11159 GCA_026122155.1 Zymoseptoria crescenta
AACTCTATTTAGTCCGCGGTAATCTACGTATAGGCGCATCTCGCCGTCCTTTTTGGGAACGAAGAGGATCGGTGCCCTATAAGGGCTCTTGCTAGGCCTGATCCAGCCCTTCTTCAGGGCTTTATCGAGGTATTCCCGCAGGATTGCCAGCTCTTTTTATAAGAGGTTGTATATTAGTATCTGCGGTGGGGTTTTCCCTTCTTCGATATCGATCGCATAGTTATATTAGCTGTTTCGAGCGATAATGCCGGCTAGCTTCTTACTAAACACGTCGTATTCACGGTATTTAGCAGGTACTCGGTTAATGTCTACTTGCTCTACCGCGGCGACTGCGAGCATAGTCTTATAGACCTGCTTTAGGAGTTCTTCGAGGCCCGGCTAGCCCTCGTAGGCGGTGCGATATCGCTCGTAGTATAATAGAGCCGCGACCTAGTGTTCGCATCGTCTGTTAGGGTCCAGCTCTATCGGATCCTTGTCCTAATCGGCGTGGATTGCTATCGGTTCTATAATAGCACTATCTGGGGCGTTAATTTCGACTGTTTCGGGGATAAATAGGGCCTAATCCTCGTCTTCCCCGATTTCCGCGCCTACTAAGAACTGTCCGTTCTATTTAACGGCGGCTTTACTACTAAAGATAGCGTGTAGTGCTATACCCGTAGGGTGGTCCCTTTTCGGCTAGTCGTCCGCTTCTATTTCCTTGTCTCCTTCCTTATTATCGCCGGCCGCCTATACGAACCTTCCTAACCGGAAGTAAATAAGGGGGTTAGCCGCGAGGATCTAGTCCTATCCGAGCACTATGTCGTACCTAGTAAAGGCGGCTGCCTAGAAGGTCTAATTTACCCCTTTTTCGTCCCCGTTAGAGTCCTTAGCTAGGACTGCAATATCGTAACCTTTGTAAACCGTTATCTAGTAGTTATTAAGGAACTTAACACGCGGTGTAGGCGCTCCGTTGCTAGGTATCTAGAGCGATTGTACTTAATATTACGCGATAAGGTTAATCTACGCTCCGTAGTCGACTAGAGCCTTTAGCGTATATAGCTTCCTATCTCTACCGCGGATGTCTACGTTAATCGTAAGGCGTCTTTCTCTCCCTCTCGATTTTAGCCCTAGTTTAAGGGAGCTAAGTTGTGTAACCACAACTTTAACTAAGGCTACTCTTTTCCCTACTTCTTATTGCCGGTCGGGGTGCGATTTATACCTAATACGGGGCTATTATAGTTCGCGAAGTTTCCGCGTCCCCCTCGCTATCTAGGTCGGAAGCTAGCGCCCCTACTTCTTAGTGCCGGTGGAGGGTTAGAGCCTATTAAAGGTCCGCTTTAGGCCTGTTCCTAGTCCCTTTTAGGCCTAGTGTCTCTCGCCCTTAGTCTTCCCTTAGGGAAGAGCACGTTCTCGTATACCGACGCGGCCTCTATAAGTTCCGCGACGTCGAACGCGTTCGCGAGCTTCTCGTTTCTATCGATCTCGCTTCTTACGTCCTCTAGTAGCTTGGAGTAACAGAACCCCTTACGGTTTCCTCGTTCCTCTAGTACGGTTATTAGTACTACGTCTATGCGAGCCTTAAGCCCCTATATATGCGTATAAAAGTTGCCGATAGATTAGTTTAGAAGCTACTTACATATCTAGTACTAATTAGCTAGCTCCGCTATACGTGTAGCCTTTAGTATAATCTAGTTACGGAGCACCTCCTTTAGGTCGCTCTACTCGAATACCCTATCTTCCGAGTAGTCCTTAGGGTTTTAGGACTAGTAACGCATAATAGCTACTCGGAGGTCCTTTAGCCTAACCCTTTCGATCGCCTAGGTAGTACGGCGAGAGCGATAATTAGCTAGTATGTTGTCTAGTACGTTATAGAAATAGAAGCGGTTTTCGTAGTTACTAATCTAGTTACGGAGGGCCTCCGGGGTAGCGGTTTTAAGAGTATATCCCGGCCCTAACTTAAGAAGGCTCTAAATCGGGTCTGAATTAGGCCTGGGTCCGCGGTGCGTTAGGTCTATACTCGAGGTTGTCCTCTTCCTTTTTTTAATTAGGTCTAGTTCTATCTTATAGATAGCTATAACGTCTCTTCTCGCGTTTACGTGCTCTATCCTTTCCTCCGGATTTATACCGTCCAGCGATTTCTATCGAAGGGACTAAAGGTAGTCGCGGATATATCGAGGGACCTAAAGATAGTTAGGGTCGGTGTCCGGGTCTATTAGTTCTATTCTAGGGCTCGTTAGGGTCTAGTTCCGTTCTACATCGGGTCCTTCGTCGTCGTCGTATATCCGCTAATCTACCGTTCTAGCATCGGATCGATTCTCTAGCTCGGCTAATAGGCGGGTGGATCTACCTATACGTCTAGCCGAACGTTCGGCCGCTTTGCCCTTTAGTAGCATCGTTTCGGTGCTAAATTAGACCTGCTCTAGTGCTTAGTACGGCTAATCCCTTTATAGGTTAAGAGGCAATATACTATAAGGGAGTGTAATTAGGTAGTAGCTAACACGTACAAGTAGTCTATATACGAATGTCTATATTGCCTACCGAAGGGAACCGAAGGGAGGCGAAAAGGGAACGGAAGGGAGGTATATGTACTAAGGCTCGTACGGGCCTACTTCGGGTTAGTATTAGGCCTAAAGCAGGTCCGATCCGGCATCCTAAGGTACTAACTCCCTAACACTTACCTCCTACTAGCCGCTACTTATTAATTACCTACAACAATTATATAGTTACGTAGGGATGTTGTTTATTATTAAAGATAGTCAATTTTTAATAGTAAACGGGCCTAATTAACAGTATATAGCTATTGTCCGATACTACGAATATAGCTAACGGGTTTTTAGATCCTTAATCCTTTACGCCGTCGGCCTACTATTATCTCTTCTCGGTTTTTAAAACGAAGATAACAAACTATCGTTTCCTTACTAAGAAATGTAAGAAACCTCGAAATCTACCTCTAAATATTATAGACGCGGTCGCTCCGGCCTCGTATATAATATAGATTGCACTAGACATATAGGCGGCTATATAGATATAGACTCAACTACAAACGAGGCTATATTATTAGGTACCTATCGTCGACTAGACGTAGAATTATTGTCGTCCTTCTACCTAAACCCTAACCCTATCGTTCGGGCCCTTATCGGTTTACTATCGATATTTACTATTCGGCATTAATGCGGCTAATTAACCTACTATCTTTAACGGTAAATAGTCGGCATAAGTAACTTAGCAAGTTAGCGTACTAGTAGATTCGCACTATTAAAAGTCTAACTCTCTAGCTAAACTCTTATCGATTATACCGGCGCTACGGCCTAGTTACGAATTATGTCCTTTATCGATAGCGACTTAGACTCCGTCCTATTAACCTATAACGAGTCCGAGTTTAACAACCTTTATAGTAACATCCGCTATTATTTTACGCCTATTGCCGACGATTCCCTCCGCGTCGAGCCCTCTCGAACTTAACTAACCGGCTCTAGCGGTAACGGTAATACTAGCGCTAGCGCTAGCACTAGCGCTACTATAGATGCCAAAGCCTAAGCGAAGCTAATTAAGTATAGTCTACCGAAGTACCTAAAAAAGAAGAAGAAGCGCGAGCTACGTTCCTCTATATAGTAGTACGCTAGGAGAGCGAAAGGTAGTATCTAAGAGCTAGTTCTTAATTAGTATAAGTAGAAGTAGTAGTATTGCGGTTAAGGCGACAATTATAGCAATTAATATAGTTTTACTAAGACGATTACCCTTAGTTAGGCTCGTAAGCATCTTAGCAAAGTCCACGGCATTAACTACGCTAAAGATGCAATAGGTCTACGTAAGAAAATTTAGGGTGCCTTCTAAAGAGCCTAGATTATCGCTAACTCGAGGACTAACGATCGCGATCGAAAGGTCCTCGCGGCGGCTATAGATAAGAAGACCTTTACGAGGGCCTTAATTCGCCTTATTACTCGACGTAACCTTCCTTACCGTATAGTCGAATAGGAAGAGTTCCACGCCCTTATCGCCTCTATTAATCTAGAAGCCGAACACCTAGTCGATAGGTCGTACGCTACCGTGTCCACTCGAATTAAGTCTATATACTAGCGCTATAAGTTTAGCTTAAAAGGCTATATAAGCTAAGCACTTAGCAAGATTTATCTTACGACGGATATATAGACCTCTCCTAAGGGATATAATAAGGAGTTTATAGTATTAAACGCTTACTTTATCGACTGCCGAGGTAAGCTACGTAAGGCGCTTATTGGCCTACCTAAGATGTTAAACGGTTACGCCGGCACTAAGGTCGCAACTTAGATCCTTAGCATTATATAGGACTATAGCATCGAACGTAGTATCGGTACGGTTACTACCGATAACGCTTCCGTAATAGATACTACTTATATCGTCCTCGAGAACCTACTCGCCGAGCTCGATCTACTAGTCTAGTAGTCCGTAAAGGACAATCGCTAGTATTGTCTTAGCTACATCTATAATATTATCTAAGTACGTAGCGCGACCGCGGTATCGACATATTAGCTAACTATCGTAGGGCGCCTTTCTTAAGGGTAAGGACAAGGAGGCTATCGAATTCGCTATTTAAGAGGCTAAGCGGCTATACGTTACTATTAAATAGGTAATCGAGGATATACCGGAAGGCGAGAAACATAGCTAGTAGGCGGCAGTGCTAATATAGAAGCTTTATTAGTTCTTACTTAAGAGTAGGTCGACTGCGTTCTATAACATATTTAAGAAGATAAGTAGCGGCTCCGTCTTTAGTAGACCTAGCGATATACGTTAGTATGCCTAGCTCGATATGCTTAAGAAGGCCTTCTAGCATCGACCTACGATTAATAAGATTATCGATAAGGATCCTAGCCTCCACTACCCCGAGCTATTACGTACTAAATAGTAGGTGCTCGAACACCCGTAACTTCCTTAAGGCGTTTAAAACCGTATATAAGTCCTATAAGGGCGACAACGTTACGCTAGACTATATATAGCGCTCTATAGATATCCTCGTCGGCTACCTTAAAGCGGTAGAGGCTAAATACGCTTATAATCCGGATATGCTAGCGTCTATTATAACTACCTACTACGCCTTCGATAAGTACTACGTAAAGATCGACGAGTTACTACTACCTATATACGCAATCCTTCTCTATCCGTAATACCGTAAGTAGTACCTTACCGACTTCTAGTAGAGTATATAGGTAAAGCCTAGCGTCGACCGAGCTCGTAACTACTAGAAGAAGCACTATAAGAACGAATTACTCTATATATTACTAAAACAATATAGACTAAGAGCCGTATCGCCTATCCGCCGTCTAGCCGACGACAACTCCGATGCCGAAGAGCTAGACTTCTTTACGCTAGCCTAGAAGGCTCGTAAGCAATAACGTATAATAACCGGCGACGAATTCGAGCATTTTATTAGATAAGTACCTATCGAGGTTAGCGATCTAATCGTATCGTAGCTCGAGCTAGCGTAGTAAACCGCCTACCTATACCTATCCGCTATAGCTATCGACGTATTAACTATATAGGTAATATCTACTAAGGTAGAGCGAGTCTTCTTAATAGTAAGACGTACTATTACGTAGGACCGTACTCGACTATCTACGGATACTATTAAGGCGACAGAGATATAGAAGAGCTAGTAGTAGAATAGATTCCTTAAGGGCGTTAAGTGCTTTAGCGATAGCGAGTTTTAGAGGGACGGATAAGGACACGGACGATAAGGAAGACTCGGACTTTATAATAAGCGGTAGACTAGGTAACGGCGATAACGGCGGTAATAGCGCTACGCCTATAACGACTCCGAGAGCAGCTATATTAATGTTTAATAGCTCGTTTAGCAGCATAGGTCGATACGGTAGTAGCTAGCTAAGCAATAGCTAGTAGTCGTAGTAGTACGGATATTATATCGATAGCGGAAACTCTACTTAAATCGATAGCATTAATATAGTATAGACTCTATACGAGCTAATTCGTCGATTACTGCGATAAAAGTCTTACTTATTAATTACCTACAATAATTGCATAGTTAGCTAACTAGTTGTCTACCGTTAAATAGGCCTATTCGCCTTTAATTAGGCTTATTTACCGTTAAATAGGCCTATATACTATTAATTTCGACTACTAAGGATACTATACCGCTAAGAACGTATAGCTACGCGATAGCAGTTAGGTAGGTTATGTAAGCGTGTGTGTTCATTATGAAATGCATACCGTTTATCGTCAAATGGCCTCGTTCACCGTCAATTACGGCTACTCGCTATTAATATAACCTCCTTCCTAATAGGGAAGGGCACCGAGCAGGACCCGCTTTCATCAATAATATTCATATCATTAACGACCTCGTCATATTTCATCAAGGGCTCGTCATATTGGGGATTCATTAATGACATTCTAATATGACGTTTCATATTGACCACTCTGGGCCTGGCGGTACGATACGGACTTGCATCTTCCGGATTGGTTCGAGGTTCGAGGCCAGGTTCGACGAGTATGGAGAGGACCAGGAGGGTTTGATCTGTGAAATCGTGGGCTGATATTGATATGAGCGAGTGATTCACACGGCGGGGCGGCGAGAGGTTTGCGGTAGTGAGGCTTTGAGGCTCGGAGGTCAAGAAGAGGACCAGGAGGTTGTGATCTACGATCGTGGCATGAGATTTATGTGAGCGATTTGATAGTGCCTAGGCAACCTCAAATGAGCAACCAATGGGACCCATCCATCAACAAGAATGCCTAGTTTCCAACACTCCGAGGAGCGAAGCCCGAGGACAATGCTCCATCGCGAACGGACCTCCCACGATCACAGCACCAACATGCGTTCTCTGATGCACACGGCGCCCTCCCGTCATCCTACTCGGTCATCCTCTCCCCCCTCCCATCATCAGTCTCTCCATCCCTCATACTCTCCACCACCTTCCTCGCCCTGCGTCTCGCATCGACATACATCATAAACTCCGAATACGTCCTCGGCATCACCTGAATGTCCCTATCCACCGTAAATGTATAGTTGAACTGTCCCGTCGGTTTCGCTTGTCCGTGTTCCACATCCCTGACTTTCGTGTCGACTCGCACTTGCACCCTCGTGCGGCCTGCTTCTGCTGAGGATGGGGTGTCTGCTTCGCCAGTCACAACGGGCGGGTCGGTGTATACTACCGTTGCGGTAAGGTACAGCACACTTCCGACTGGTACTGGGTTCTGGAATGTTGAAGGGTCGAGGGATACGAACGTTGGCCGTGCGTGGGCGAACGACGCGGCACAGCAGAACGCCAGCTCGAAGGTCTGCTTGAGTAGGAAACCTCCGAAAATCATGAACTGATGCCGATTCCGGTTGATAGGCTGCATGATGCTCGCGGTACTCAGCTTCGTCGCTTCCATCGCCACCACATTCGCCGGCTGTCGTAACGGATCGTTGGGATCGTGGTATTGCAATTGCTTTTGCCAAATGGCGTGGATGAGGTCGGATTCTTCGTCGTTGGGAGTTTGCTTGAGAAGGGAGCGCTGGAGGAGGGCTTTGCGGTGTTTACTGTTCTTCTCGCCCTCTGAGAAGAGGCGTTTCTCCTCCTCGGTGTCAGTTCGCACAGCAGGGATGTTGACTGGCTTCTTGGTCACTGGGTCGAGAGACACCATTGTGAATTGACAGATCATCATCGCATCTGTTGGTTTTGCTTTGAGGCCATCTTTGGGCGCTTTTGCCACTTGAAGTGTGATTTCCATGGAGCTTCGACCGGCGGCGTAGGTCACTTGCCCGCTCATTTCGAGATCGCAGATTTCCGTCAAAGGGTTGAGGATCGTGATCCTGTCGCAAGCGGCCGTGACTGTAGATACTCCATCGCCAGTGTGGTTGTACGCGACGACTCCAGACAGGGCATCAAGGTCCATCAGCAGTTGGCCAATGCGGATTTGCCCGGTTGCATTCATGTAAGTGTCCAGCAGCCATGGATCTTGAGCCAGAGGGAGGATCTACCAAGCATTAGCAAGGGCCATACCAGAGATCAGAGCTACCAAGCGCCGGATTGGGACTTGAAACTCACAACACTGTGATAACTATCCGACATCTTCCTCGGCGTCAAATCCCGCTCCACCTTCGGCGTCTGCTGCTGCCCACTACCATCAGCCTGCCCACCCGCCGCTTTCTCGGCCTGCTGCTTGCGGAATGCCTCGACCCATGGAGTTTGCACTCGTTCATTTGTCAAAGCCGTGAACACACCATCAGTCCGCCGTGGTATTGCGGCTGAAAAGCTCCGATGATGTGATGGCCGCGCATGTGAGACTTCGGCGCGCAAGATGCGTAGCGCTGAACGTTTCGCCGCCATTTCCCGCACGAGGCGCAAGTGTGTCGTGGGAAGCTGTAGAGCGAGTAGTTTAATGTTTACTTGCTTGGGTGAAGTTGATTCAGCGGGAGACGCGAGGTTGTCGTTGGGGTGGAACGCTATACGAGAAATACGAGGAGTTTGTGGATTGTTTCCGATCATACATGAAGCCGCAATCCGGAGTCGGGCAGTAGCGGAGCTCTTGTGGTCGTCTGGCGACATAAGAAGCAAAAGACGTACCGAGGACATCTTCGAATTGTCAGTATAGTAGTGCAATGCAGGGGTGAACTTGTAGATTGAGAAAAACCATAATTTTGTGACGGTTATCTAACCTACTAACTATATAGAGGTTGTAATTCTAAATACTAAAAAGGGTCTGGACCTCAACTCTCTGTTTCCGCAGTTAGTCCGCAATAGCTCCTAGGTCTAGAACCCCCTAATCGTCTAATATACGCATTAAAAGCGTAATCTACACTTTTAGGTAATTCCACCTAAAACACGCTAGCATATTAACACACCCCCGAGGTCCGCTTATGTTATACTAAGCGACCTCTACTCCTCGTCTATGCTATCTTCCTTAAACAGCTTCTAAGATCTTCCTATCTTCTTTAGTACCTTTATAGCTACTTCTTCGAATTTAAGTCTCGTCCTCTTTACTACTTCCTTAGTAGTAAGTTAAGGCCCTCTCTTCTTTAACTATAAAGGACGCACGACTTAAGCTACTTCGATAAGTATCTCGTAGTATTCTTAGTCGGTAGGAGCGACTAGTCTTAGTAAAGTTTAAGCTATTAACTTTGCTTTCGGTACGAATCTATCTTTTCTAATTTAGAGATAGGGTAACACCACGGGCTTCTTTACTTTAGGCTTACGGCCTAATTTCGGCTTTAGAGTTGGAACCGGCGTAGCTAGAGCTACCTCTCCTTCTTCCTCGGCCTTAATTTAAGCTAGTATAGCTTCTACTTTAAGTCTACGTTCTTCTCTATTTTTATGCGTAACCTTACGCTTATTATGCTTAGCTACTAACTTCCTTATTGTCTCGATGTCTAAGGTAACGTTGTATAGCTCTTCCTCTACCTCTTTATTATCCTAGGTTAGAGTTCCGTAGGCACGAGTATACGCCTTTAACACGTTAACTACGTCGTATAGATTTATGCTTTCGATAGGCTTATACCCTATTCCTTACTCGTGTCCGGTTTTTAGGTCGCGTCGAACGATGTACTTCTCTAAGTTACTTAATAGCTAGTAGAGTCCTAGATAGTATATCGTAATTAACTTATTAACGTCGTCGTAGATTCTCTCGAAGTATATAAGTACGTCGATATACGGTATATTTACTACGAATAGCGCTAAAGGGTAGAGCTTAGCTAAGTATAGCGGCTTAAACTCCCTTATGCGGACTGTCCCTTTTGCAATTGTTTGGAGAATCGACCCTAATTGCCTCTTAGGCTTTTGCTTGTTTTCTCTATCGTTGCAATCTTTCTTTCTATTAGTAGGCTCCTCCTTAATCTTACTGTTTACGAAAGTCTCGTCTTTAGATGCTACGAGCTTTAAATATCTTCCGTCCTTATTTATCCCGTTAAAGTATTCTTAGGCCAGGTCCTAAAGGACGTTTTAAGTAGGAACTAGTTGTTTAGGACGAGTAGTCTCTCTCTTCTCTTTCCGGTTTAACAATTTTCCTTGAGATTTTCGACTCGATCCCTTCTTTAGGGTCGTTGGAGGTTATAGAGTTCGCTTCTTTGTTCGCTTAACGATTTTCGCGGTTAGCGTTTTATTATCTTCTTCTTCTTTAATCTATTATTTAGATCCGTCGTCCTCTAAGTTTTACTAGACGGCTTCGTCTTCTTTAGGACGTTGAAGGTGTATAGTGTTTACTACTTATAGATCGCGGAATGGAGTTAATAAAGTAACTGTCTCCTATGTCTTATATAGATTGCTATATAGAGGCTATGTTCCCTAAAGAGCTCGAGTAAGTCCCGCGGTTGCCTCGGATAGTTTATCGTAGCGCTGTAGTAATAGTCCTGTTTTCTAACTTAAGGTTAACTATTAAGGAGAGCCCGAGCGAGTGCGCTCTATCGTAGTATTTAGGCCTAGCTACTTAGGCTTAGTTATCGACATCCGCACTTCTATTGCACACCTAATATTAACCCGATTATCACCAAACACGCACCGTTCGAAAGCCCTTATTAAGGTCATTCCAACGAACCCGCTTTTACCCCGCTGGCCTTAATACCTATACCGCTGCTGGAGCCTAAAGATTTACCTTGTTGCCCCCTTTGGGGTGCAAAATTTAGACCCTGAACTCCGGGATTTGGCCCCCACCCCCGAAACCTTATTTCGACCTTACCTCCCCTACACACGGAAAATTTCCTATTTAGGAAACTACACAAGACAGGTGCACAACAGTACCACAATACTTTAACACACCACAACACGATTAATACGTCGCCGATTCGGACGCTAAGTAGCCCGTTTGAAAGCCCTCGACGAGAGCTTTTATTCTAGCTATTAAACGTCCGTTTTGGTCGATTTTTGAAAGAGCCAAAGGCTAAACAAGAGTAGTGCTCCAGGATACACAAACATATATATACACTCAGTTCTCTCTACACTAGAGTTACCTGCTGTCCTACGCCGCCGAGAGAGGAAGCTAAAGGAGCATTATAGTTTAGTAAGGACGAATTTGCACCCCTAGGGACTAGAGTAGTAGTACTAGCTATATAGCTAGATACTCTATTTTATAGAGTATAGGCCTACCTATCCCTAGAGACAAAGGTTGTCCCGAACCTACTACGGCTACCCGTAGAACGCCTCTAGAGCTAGCTATAAAGACGTACGTTGCCGTAGGCCAGAGTACTTCCTAGAAGCCGGGGTATATATATATCTCTT
>JALRMM010000727.1:0-11141 GCA_026122155.1 Zymoseptoria crescenta
CTCCCTCTCTATCGAGTATGCATCTACCGAGAGCTTAAAGATAAGTTCGAGCTTACGGAGGAACTATCGACTCTTAGTAACACTCTCTCCCTTAAAGTTTCTTAGCTCTTTTAATTTTAGGCGTAAGGCTAGGCCCCTTATAGGCGGCACTCCGGCGCTTAGTAGGCTAGACGTGGACTCGGGAGTCCTAATACTATCCTAACTAAGCTGTCGACGACGATGTTCGATAGAGTCCGCTATAGCGATAGAGCTATTATCTCCTACTCCTAGAGCGCTTCCGTCCGGCGGTTCTACGGCGGCTATACGACGTAACTCCTATATACGGACGCGAGCGTTACGTAAGAAAAGCGCCGCCGAAAGCCTTGCCGCTTCCTAATCTAGCTTATTAATCTCCATCTCTATATCGGGAACCGACATAGTTAATTAATTGGATAGTGCTGCCGACCCTTATCGTTCGCTTATAGCTCGCTAAGGAAGAGCAAGTAGCTCGCTAGTAGGTATCTCGTCCGGTATTAGGTTCTATAGACCGCGGGCCCTTAGAGAAGAATTAGAATTATAAGAAGTATAAAGATATCGCAGTATATAGAACGCTAGCTAGTAATCCCACTAGTAATGAAACTAATTCTTACTGTTGTTAAGTTGCATATACGTGCCTCCTAATATACGACTATACGTTACGTAAGCGGTATTCGCCGCCACGCTCGGCGTCGTATTATCTACGTATTATTAACGACCTTACCTAGGGTCTAGAGCCAGGCTATGCCTTAGCCTTCCCTAATACTCTTCTAAACGGCGATATTATTCGCCCGGCAAAGAAGGCAATAAGGTAGCTTAGGATTTAGCTCGACGCTAGTCTTACCTTTCAGGAGCATATTACGATAAGATCGGCATAAGCATAAGCGGCACTCTATTAGTTAGAAAGACTAGCAAATACCGAACGCGGTCTGTCTTCTATATTGTTAAGAAAGATCTACCTAGCCTACGTTACTATAGTAGTAGACTATGGGGCCCCGGTTTAGTAGCGGTCGAAAAACAGTATAAAACCTCTAGTATCTCTATAAAGTAAAGCTTATAGAAAGATCCTAGGCGTTTTCCGTACTACCCTAAATATCCTGTCCGAAGTAGAGTTAAATCTCTTCCCCCCGGATCTACGCCTAGAGAGATAGTTAATTTTATACTCTCTACGCGTAGCAAAGCTACCCGAAAACCACCCCGTACGACTAGCTATCCAAAGCGCGCCTTTAGATACGCGAGAAGTCTAATACGAGGACTCGAGAGAGATACTTCCGTAAAAACGATAGAGAATATAGGTATAACTACTCTATTATCGACTCCGACAATATAAGCATTTCGTAGAATACGAGAGGGCAAACTACGTAAAAGACGATCTCTTTAGCGTCTAGAAAACCCGATACGAAATAGTAAGACAACGGGAGATTAACAAGGTACCTAGGAATATAAATAGCTACCTTAGTCGATTTCCGTGGAGCTCGCTAGGAAAACATAGAATAGGAGGAAGACGCGCTTTAACTAGTGCCTTCTATACTATCCTATTAGGATACGGATACCTAAAGTCCTATCTCTATCGCTTCGGGTACGTAACAACGCCGAACTACCTTTACGGAAGAAAAGAAACAGCCGTACACCTTGTTTATAGCTACCCTATCTACGACGCAGTTAGGCCGCTATCTCTACGACAAGCTCACTCTCTACTAGAAATAGTAGTAGATAAGGAACTCCGGAAGTGCCTCACTACCTTTCTCTCGGATACAAAAATTGCTTCTAGGACTTAGTACCTAGCAAGAGGCGAAGACGAGACCGTCTAGCTAACACTCTTTTATTTTTCCTTTATTTTGCTTTTGTTTTAAGCCCTTAGGTATAAGCTTACTATTACTCTAGGCACGGGAATTTTCCCTAAGGTCGAGAGATACGAGAGAACAACGATTATATATAGAAAGACTACTATCGTAAGACAGCCGTCCTATATAGTTATAGACTCCTATAGGACGTAAATGGAACAAACAAACAAACAAACAAACAAACAAACAAACAAACAAACAAACAAACAAACAAACAAACAAACAAACAAGCAAACAAACAAACAAACAAGATCGGTGTAGAACGAGGCGAGCTTCTCTAGTAGTATAATATATAGACCCGGAAGAGTGCTATAAAGGGTAGTAAGTAGAACAATGCCGACGGAAAGAAACCGTTCGACGAGGAAAAATAGAAGTCTTTATATAGTAGTAGTTTTGCTACTAGCTAGGCGCGGAAGTTAAATCGGGTACGTATTATATACGAAGACTACGAGGGTAGCGAGGACAATAGCTAGAAAGATAGTATATACGTCTCGAACTAATTTATTTTGCTACAATATTCTTAACGCGCTATAGAGACGTGTCTTTAGTCGTCTAGCTAATAATACGAGCGTAGGTTCAACGATAGATATATAGGAAATAGTGCGTTACTCGGCTTTAAGTATAGTAGCAAGTTTCTATAGAGTAGTATTATTATGCACGCATCTTAAAAGACCGGATGCGTGCCTTATAAATAAAGTAGATTAACTCAGATCTAAGTTAAGTATAACTAAGATAGGAATGTTTAATAGGTGCTAAGAGAGGTTTAAGCAAAAGTATGCTATATATTACGATTATACCTAGAGAGGGCAACGGCTGTTCGAATAGGTAATATAGGAGTAGACGAAGATAAAGAAAGCTCTACGTATAAGGTTAAGAAGCGATATCCGAAAAACCCGGAAGGTGCGAGTAGAACGCGAGGTCCTTATCGATATATATAGGCGCGAGCGGCGCGAGGAGCGCGAGGATGCTAAGGTCCTTACGCTCCTCGGGATTTTTTTTTTCGTAACGAGATAGCGTATATAGGCGGTATATACCTTTATAAGCTATAAGAGGTTCGGATATGTTAGTACGTAGGTTAGCGCTACCGCGGAAGAGTTGTTACGGTAATAGTTATAATATTTAGAGAAGGGTAGTTCGTAAAAGGTCGGTAGTTAAGCTAATAGTAGAACAAACGGACTAGCTAATAAAGAGAGATGTCGTTATACGTAAACGGCATATATAAGTATATAAGTAGATAGTTAATAATAATCGCTGCTACTAGGTAACTCAAGCGCCTTTAGAGATATACGGGGTAAGTTAACGCCGCCGGTGTCGATTTATTTAGTATAGGTAAAGTCGGATTGTCTAATTTGCTAGTATTAGGTAGATTAGCTCTGATTTATAACCGCCATAATAGAATATAATAGAGAGGGAGAGATATAATTATAGGCCGCTATATTAGGTTAATAACGCTTAGTTTAGGTTATTCGAGGTATACTAACTCGTAATAAGAACGCTTATAATAGCTACCTTAGCCGATACCTCCTCTAATCGAGTTTTGACGGCTACCTTTAAGTCCTCTTATCCCGTCCGCTAAGCAACGCTTCCGTACGTATAGTTTTGCTAATCGAGGAGCGACGTTAGTATGCTATACAAGGTTATATATACTCTATATATATACCTGCCAGACTATTTAAAGTCGTAGATAAATAATCTATATATCCTACCTAAAGCGAATGCTAAGGGCGTCCTTAAGTATTATTATTCGCAACGAATTTATATATTCTAGTGGGAAGTAGAGTACGACGTTACGATCCGGGAAGTCCTCTACGGCTCTAGTAACAACGTTAACGATATTAGTAACTCGTAGCCCGAAGAGTATTAGAGAGTAGCGAACGCTAACGATATCGATAGTATCCGGCGTATTATCCCATTCTCTTAGATAACACGTAACAATACTAGTGCGGTAAATATAGATACGATTATACGCGCGGGCACGTCGTAACTCTCGGGTCGAGTTAGGTAGAAGATAGCGAAGTATAGCGGCTAGTAGTTACGGAGCGAGAGAAGCTATAGGTATATTAGTATATATCTATCGACTACGGACGGGACTACGCGAACCTATCGATGCTAGGAATAAGCGATAGCTAAAGTCGTATCGCTATTAAAGGTAATTAAATTAGGCCGAACTTAAGAACCTAATAACGAAGAAGGGGATTTGTAAACGCTATAAATAACATATAGGAGACGATATTATTAGTCTACCGGCCGTAAGAGAGGTCTACGGAGGGTAGTAAGTTAGAGTCCACGAAACGTTAGTATCTTATAAGGACTATAGTAATACGTATATATACCTAGCGGAGTATAATAGGGGTTTCTCTGTTCTAAGTAGGATGTTAAACGATAGAGCGCTATCTTAGCGACTACGGTCGGCTAAAGTACCAAAGGCTATAGAGTATATAATGAAGTTACAGCGCTTAACACTAATATCGTACTTCTCGTATAAGGAGCAGCGAAGCTTACGGGCGACCTCGAACATATTACTCCTAGAGAAGCGAAGCTTAATATTAGTATCGAGCTACTCTTTATAGTACGCTATAAACGCCTTTATAATACCGTAAGGATAACTATCGTTAAAGACATATGCGGGTTTAGTAGTAAACTTAAACTTAATATAGAATATACCTGTTAGTCGATTAGCTTAATATATTGCTACGCTAAGTACTATAATAGCGCTACTAGGAGTATATTAGAAGGTGCACATATAGCGCATTATATGCGCTTACGTACTAATAGTAATGTCTATTAATAGAGCCGGATATATTCTTCGAAGAGGGTATAACCTAAAGACGGAGGTAATGTTAATACTAAGGAGGTACGGTTATTAGATTAACCTTTTTAGGAAACTTTTTAAAATGTTGCATATGCATTAGATAAATATAGAACTATCGATAACCGCCTATAACCAGCTTAATGTTAACCTAGCGGCAATCGTAGATAGCGTAGATACTTATAAATACTAAAATGTAAATTAATTAATAGCTTATTACCGGCGTAGGATATAGAATAAACAAGTCGGTGCTTCTTGAAGTTATAACCCTAAGGTAAGTCCAATAACCCTAAGGTGAGTCCAAGACGTCCGCTTCGGGAAATATTAGGGGCGAATTCGGGAGCTTAAGTTAACGTCGACTTAGTAGCGAGTCAAAAGCTTATAATCGAAACTAGAAATTCCACGGTATCCGATTACTATATACGAATTACCGAACATGTTCTATAAGTAGCGACTTAGTAACCCTAAGTAGTGCTAATAGGCTACTTAGGAGGTAGTAGTAAGGTTGTTATGGAGGTTAGTACCCCGGGTCTATATACGCGTAATAGTAAACCTTAGAAGGTCGGTACGTATTTGAAAACAATACGCTCTACTACTTCTAGTTAGTATATACTATTCTTCTCCGACGACTTACTAATACCCTTTTAGTATACTAGCCGGAGATAGTAGTATATCTAACCCGATATAATATATAACGGTGTATATAATTATTTATAGATACGATAGAGACCTTATATTCCTATAGGCAATAGCATCCGAATACCTTAAAGAAGGTCGCGAGAAGAAGCGTCTACTAAAACTATTAAGCTAGTTACTCTCGAGGACCCCGACCTCTTCGTCTTTATTAGCTATAACGTAGGTAGCTAAGTAGCGTTTGGAAATTCCTACTTATTTATTATTATTATTAGTAAAGCAATCCCGCAAGCCGACTATAAGAACTCTAACCTTATCGCTAGGCTCGTCCGATACGAGGTATCCTACTTCCGGGTCTTTAAAGAGGTCGTGGTCCCGGTCTCTATCTATAGGGTCCTTAGATTAAGAACTAGATAGCGATCTACGCTATACTAAGAAGAGGAGTAGGGTAAGTTATAGACTAATGTCGTATACATATATGTAGTAAACGCTAATAGGTTATTCGATAGATCGACAAAGAGCGCTCGTAGCCGGTAGCCTACTCTCGAGGGCCTAGTAAGCCGCCTATAAAGTCTAGCAACGGTAAAGGCTAATACGATAGTAACGAATATAGTAGCAACGACGACGATATCGGTTCGGCTAGTACCGGCGAAGGAGATAGCGAGCTCGAGTATTAGTTTACTAAGACTACTAAGGGGGAGAAGAACTAGGTACCTCTACCTAGTACACCTTTTTATAACGCTTTCTATAATACGTGTATTTAGCTATAGGCAATGTACGCTACTAGTGCAAAAGGATGTCTAAGTATAAGTCCTATATATATAAAAGATTAGGTTAATACCTCCGCTAGGCGGTACTAGAAAAAAGCGCGAGAATAATACTATAAACGGGATAAGAAAGTCGAGCTTCTAAGGCGACTATCCGAAGAGGCTATCTAGATAGTAAGTCTATATAGCTACCTACCCTAACTACGCTAACTAGGTAGATACGAGAATTACTCTACTAGTTCCGCGGTAAGGTTACGAAATAGGTCCGCGCCTATATACTCTTAATTCCCGGTACGCTAGTTAAAGCTAGTAGTAGAGAGCGTATACGCGAGTAGGCGGCCGCGTAAATAAAGCTAGAAGAGCTAATATTTAAATATAAGAACGGAGAACTAGTAAGTCGCCGCTATCGCCTAATCCGACTCGACTAACTAGAAAGTCCAAACGATACTAGTCGGACGACGTCGTCGGCGTAGTAAGGTACGCGTTCTTCTTAAATAAAGGTCTCGATATTCGATCGGATATAGCCGGCCTTTTTAAGAAAGTTATACCGTTTATACTAATTAGCGTATATACCTATATATACGTATTCTACTCGATCTAGTCGACTCTGACGATAGCTCGTAATTTAGATAGCACCGTTCGGTACCCTACTATTAAACTAGCATATCTCTATAGAATTTTCAAGTTCAAGCTACGTAAATAGGACTCTTAGATATAGAAGCGATAGGATGCCGTTCTAGAGTACGTTATATTAAAAGTGCGTAAGGAGCTTCCTCGACCCTACGAAAACAGCCTTTCTAGTAATATTAGCTAGTTCGCCTATACTATAGACGGCGTACTAACTATAGAGGATATAGACTCCGACGCGGACGATAATAGTAACGATAAGGGTAATACTATAGATAATACCGGAGGTATACGAAGTAGCCCGCCCGGCTACCTAGGCGGGCTCGTAACTAGGCCTATAACTACGAAGGATATAATACTAATTAAAGATAGTACGTACGGCACGAGCGAGGTTAGCGATAATAGTAACGAAGGCCTAGCGGATACGTCTAGTAGTCCGATAGCGGGTAAGGAGTAAGGAGGGGAAGATACTAGAGAGGCGGACTTATCGTTTACGTAAGTATACTAGCGCCGAGTCGTAATAGAGCTAACGTCCTCGATAGTCGTATAGTACTAAGCAGTACTAGTACTAGTAGTCCGATAGCGGATAAAGAGCAACAAGGGAAGGATACTAGAGGAGTAGACGCATCGTTTACGTAAGTATACTAGCGCTAAATCGCGCTGGAGCTAACACTCTCGTAGTCGCGCTAGTCTAAGTAGTAATAAACTATAGGCTCCGAATAAGCGTGGAGAAACTTAAGAGCATAACGAGTAAGGCGGTATAGAGAACGATAAGAACGAAGTTTAGGAACTAGAGGAGGACAAAGAGTAAGTTGTAGTAAGACGATATAACTACGTACTAACCGGGATGTAATAGTAGATATAACGGCCGGCGCGGCGAGGACTATTCCGCTTCTTAATCGAGTAGTAATAATAGAAGGTATAGTAAACTATTAGCCCTACTAACATTAGCTTTATCTAACGCTCTCGTAGCTACGACGACTATATCTACCTATAGGGCGACTAAATAGACCCTAGTGCTACTAAGTAAGTAGTTCTAGAGCGGACGGTCCGACGAGCGATCGGAAGACTAACGGAAGAGCTTATATAGTAGTACACTTTATAGGAGAAGTTAAAGTAAAGGGGGAACAAAGGGTAGAACGTTCTATAGTAAGATAAGGCGTTTAGTAAAGGACTATAGGAAAGGACGTATTAGGACGAGTTTAGGACGTTAAGCTAAAGAAGGATAAGAAGGCTTTATATCGAGCTATCCGGGTTTAACGACAAGTAGTGGATACTATATAGCACCTATACGAGTATATAAATCCGACTATGCCTATAGATACTAGTTAACGTAAAACTAGCTAGATAATACGACTAAGGTAGCTAATATATTACCTACCGCGGAGTAAACGCTACATAGCGCTCGGTTATAGTTAAGCCGTAGGCGACTGCTAGTAAACTCGAATTATAGCGGTTGCTAGCAAAACGTCTATATAGTAAGTCGACGGTAACTTAACGCCGAATTACTAAAGAGCGGTCGCTAGTAAAACGTCTACGTAGTAAGTCGATAGTAACTTAACGCCGAATTACTAAAGAGCGGTCGCTAGTAAAACGTCTATATATTAAGTCGGCGGTAACTTAACGCTAAACTAACGTGTAGCTATAGCTATAAAATAAGAAGAAAAGAGCGACGAACTTATAGGAAACAAACTCGTATAATAAGAGCTTTACGATAGCATTTCGTAAATATTATAAGTAAAGAAGGAGTAGTTTTCCTAGACTTTACGAGGCGCGAGCGAGGCGCGAGCGAGGCACTCGGGGACATATGTTTTATATAAGGCGCGTAAGGCGGGCGAGGTAAGCGAGGCGCTCGCTAGCCTTACGTTTTAGATTTTCGTAACGTAGATTTCGTAACCGACCTACTCCTAAGTACCTTTCTTAGGCGCATATACGACTCTATACTAGTAGTAATAGATCGTTAATTAAAGATAGCACACTACATCCCCGTAAGGAAAGACATAATAGCGGTAACACTCGTAGAGGTGTTCCTAAGGGAAATTTTCCGCCTTTATAGAATACCTAAGTCTATTACCTCCGATAGAGGGCTAATTCTAACCTCCAAGTTCTAGAGCACCCTTTACTATTACTTAGGGGTCAGAAGGGGGCTAAGTACGGTATATTACCCCTAAACGGACGGCCAGACGGAGCGGTAGAACCAAACTATAGAACAGTACCTCCGAGTCTACTATAATTACGAGTAAGACAACTAGGTACTACTACTTTTAGTAGGCGAATTTCCTAGCTGTTATTTGGAGCTTGAACTTTCGTTATTTAGAGCTTTTTACCACACAATTTAACTAGGCAGATGTCTGTTTTAACTTGGATGCTAATCGCGTTGCGAAGGTAGGCTAAACTATATTCAAAAGCAAGGAGCCGACGTACGAGCGTAGGAAGCTTACCCTCCGATACGCGCGAGTACTCGAGGCGGGCCGTAGGGCTATATATATAATAGCTTAAGTTTAGATAGTGTTTTAGTAAGAGTTGTCGTGCTTTAGTAGTAAAAAGCTCCAAATAACGAAAGTTCAAGCTCCAAATAATAGCCGCGGCGAATTTGCCTATAACGATAGCAAATATACTACAACTAGGGTTACACCCTTCCAAGCGTATAACGTTCGGGACCTAGTAGCGGCTAGGTAGCTAGATCTACCCTAGTTAGACGGTAAGGCCCTAAGCGTAGAGGCAATAGCCGAAAAGGTAATCGGACTATAGAAGACCCTCCGAGAAAGGCTTATCGTAGTATAGAAGCGATAAGCTAAGTACTATAACGCGAAGAAAACTCCTAAGACGTATAACGTTAGGGACCGAGTATACCTATCTACGTGCTACTTAAAGAGTGTTCGACTATCCGAAAAGCTTAACTATAAATATGTCGGGCTATATAGGATTATAAGGGTAGTTAATAACGCCGCATATACGCTAGACCTCCTAGAGACGATAAACATCTACCCGACGTTCTATATATCCCTCCTTAAGGACGAGAAGCCGTCTAGATTAATAGAAAGGTACCAAACGGGCCCGCTAGATATTAGACTAGAAGACCCGGACGTATATATCGTCGATAAGATCCTTAAGCGGGAAAAACAGTACGGGAGATAGATATACCGCGTCTCCTAGAAGGGATATCCGTCTTCGGAGAACATATAGGAGCTAGCGGCTAATATTAGCCCTACGGCAATAAGAGCGTTTAATAGACGTATTAGTAGTACGAAAGGGGGTCGGCTACATCGTAGATAGTATAGCTCCTTTTTTATAGAACAATTACATTGCCTTATTACAAGCCTCTAAGTTCCAGTTTAGGCACGTTTAAGCCACTTTACACGCTATTGCATATAGCCGCTACCTACGAAATTCTACCTACCTTAGCATTTTTTATAAAAATCAAGACCTAAAAAAGGGGGGAAAAGGGCCCCGTACGGGCCTATCGGCATATAATAAGGCCAAAAGACGCATATACGAGACTAGAGGACTCGGATTTCTTCTATTAAGGGCATAACCGCTAAAAACGCTATAAAAGGAATTAACCCAGGCGTTACCGTACCTATTAGTTATAAAAGGGGCCTAAAAGAGGCCGAAAGAGATAAAAGAGACGCTAAAAAGACCTTATATAATCAATCCTCCGGCTCTAGGTCCCTAGAGCGGTCGTACTCGGTAGGACGTATTACTCCGTCCACGATAGAGGCCTTACTACCCTTCTTTACGCTAGTATAGGTGTAAACGGTATCTAACGCGCCCGAAAGGGCCTTAATATAGGCCCTTAGGCGCTGCTCGACGGATCTACCGGCTAAAAGGAGTCGCTTACGTAGAGTGTTAGGTACTTCTTTACCCTATTAGAGTTAGTAGGGCACGTTTAGGCACTAAAGGACAAGGATGCTTACATTATCCCTCTTTCGCTTTACTTACTCCTTTAACTCCTACTTCTCCTTCTTTCCTATTATAAGTAGCCTACTCTAGTCGAATCTTGTCTTTCTAAGATGCAAATAGAGCCCCTTTACACCTATAAAGGCCTTGTATTTCCTAAAAGGGGGTCAATAGGGGTAGAAGGCACTAGACTAGGTACATATACCCCGTAATGCGCATATATACGCCCTTATAGGCCGTAATTGCCTCTTAAGCCTACTTCTCGGTCCTACTAGGGCTAATAGCGGTAATATAGAGCCTATTAGCGGCGTCCACATCCGATTTAACTATATTAGGCATGTTTGTTTGTTGTTTGTTTGTTTGTTTGTTCCATTTACGTCCTATAGGAGTCTATGACTATGTAGGACGGCTGTCTTACGACAGCAGTCTTTCTATGTACAATCGTTATTCTCTATATCTCTCGACTTTAGGGAAAAATCCCGTGCCTAGGGTAATAGCAAGCTTATACCTAAGGACTTAAAACAAAAGCAAAATAAAGGAAAAATA
>JALRMM010000728.1:0-11085 GCA_026122155.1 Zymoseptoria crescenta
TAGAGCACTACGCTACTACTAATCGACCGTGCGACTAATAACATTACTACCGAACCGCTACTAGTGTCTAGTATACTCTATCGCAACGACTAGGGAGGTGAACGTCTTTCCTAAGCCTATATCTAGTACGAGCAAGACGACCGGTTCGCTACGGAATAAGGCTCCGAGGGCAAATGTAGCGGCATACGCTTACATAACCGTTATACCGAGACCTATGCGTAGTAGAGTATACGGTAGTAATATCGTCGTAGTAGGATTAAGCTCGTTGGGGTCGCAGCTAAAGTAAGCGCATGCTTTCTTCTACACTATACCGTCCTTATCGAAGTGCGTTAGACGTAAGACTAGCTACTATATAGTAGTCGTATCGGCGTCTAGTTAATTCTCTACGTTTAACTACTTACCGGTAGACATCTATAGATTCTATTCCAAGCGTATAGGCGTTGGAAAGTTGGCGGTTGCGGCGTTAAATACCGCTATGTCTAACTATAGCAAAATAGTAGAAGCCGTGTCTAGGAATACCTAGGTGCCGCGAACTATATTTGGCTATAGGCGAGCATCCCTCTCCGCTAGAGTCTTATTACCGCTTAGGTCTATAATATTAACATTGCCTAACTATAAGGGCGCGGGTAGTGCGGCCTCTTAGCGTAGCGGAGGGATAGCGGAGAGGGCATCGATTCTTAACTAAGTCTTAACTTCTAACTAAGTCTTGACTTCTAACTAAGTCTTAACTTCTAACTAAGGTTTAACTTTAGATTAAGGTTCGCGTAGGTTCTCGGGAGCGGACACTATAGACGAGTCCGTAATAATAGGCGTAGTCGGCGTAGGTAGGGGGGTAGCTAGGTCGAGTTAAGTAGACTGTACTAAATCTAACTAAGAGTTAGGTAGGGTCGGCGTATCGTTAACGGATTAGTTCGATAGTAGTAGAAGAGACTATCTATTAGACGTGTACATATCCCGGAGTGTCTCTACGCCGGTTTATAGATAGCGTCGAGTTCCTTATCTAATCTCCCCTACTATACGACATAGGTACTACCTTCGATGTTAAATAGGGTGTTGAATGTCTTTTGCTAGATCCTACTAACTTTATACGAGGGCGCCGTAGTATTGAAGATAACCCGGGCGAAGAAGATATCGACTTAGTCGCGACTTAACGGCTCCGTAGGCTACTCTAGTATCTCTCGATCTTCCGGATCTAGGATAGTTAAGGGCCGGCTATTAATATCGATGTTTGAAAGCTTTTTCCGCGCGACTAATGCGTAACCGGACGACGCGCGTCGCTTAATAGTACTACTACCGCCTTCGCGTAGACCTGGAGTCCGACTAATACGAGAACCTATAGTAGGGGTTAAAGGCGGCTCTACTATCGCTATGCCTAACGTCTTATTGTCCAGATCTTCCTACTTTAAGTTCTTAGACTTATACTTCGACTTGTTAAAGGCGAGTCGGAGCATCTAGTGCTAAGCGGACACTAACATATCTACATCTCTATACGGGAGCAGCTCGGGGTAGAACTATTCTAGTACGGGTCCACGCGGTACGGGGTTCTAAGGATTATCCGGCTCCTAGAATAGCGGTCGAAATAGAGCATTGTTACGTAGATGTTAATAGGCTAAGGTGTCCTTTACGTAGTGCTCGGCTCTAGTAGGTTAGCGACTACGGTACGCAACCGGAGCCCCCTTCTTACTATATATGCCTCGTGCTATCGCCGCCTCTTCCGTAGTCGCTAGCATTAAGGCCCAGATATTGGGAGTGGGTTAGTTAAATACTACCTTTAGGCGTTTCTTACTCGGTGCCTATAACGTAGCGAGCATCTCCTACTACGTAGGCTTTAACCGCTTCTTAAGCACCGTTTGGTCTATACCGGCGCTACGAGACTACGTAGCGTAAGTCCCTACTCTTATAAAAGTGGCCCGAAAAGAGTTTCGATGCCGGTGCCTATTTAGTAGACGGTATCGTAGAGGACGTTAAGGTAAATAAGGTGTACTACTTAGGACGAGGACAATAGCCGTAAGTAGTGTAGTGTGTTAGTTAATCCAGCCGATGTGGACTTGTCGCTAAGGCGATATAGTAGGCGCGCCAATCCTACGTTTATCGAAACCGGGGCGAATACGGGCCTACTAACCGCTATAAAGCCCGCGACGTCCGGAAATAGACGTTTTAGACGTTACGCCTTACTACGACAATAACAGTAGTAATGTAGACAACCACCTCGCCGGCCTCGCAATATGCTAATGTATTCTTAACGTTAGCTATTATAAACGGCAGGAGGGTATAGAGGCTTAGGACGTAAACACCGAATATATACTTACCCTAGGAAGTAGCGAACTATGTTAAGTAAGAACTAACTTAACCGGAGTCGAGTAGTGTTAAGTAAGAACTAACTAAACCGGAGTCGAGTGGGTAGTGCTAATCGAAGTTCAGTTAAACGAAGTTAGTGTCGGGTTTTTAGGTCGACGAGACATGTTCCTATAACATATATACGGCCTACGTTAATGTACATAGCATGTCGCTAACGACATACCATAAGACGGGTAATAAAGATAGTATGTTGCTTATGATCGCGTCCGCGTAGGAGTGGTCGTGTTCCGACTAAATAGCTAGGATAAGGTAGGTCTTTAAGGCTAGGTTAATACTAGGAGTAATCCGGTAGGTGCCCTTAACGTTCTTAGTTTACTACTGTTACCTTTCGGTCGTTACTCTAATCCGGCGAACATGCTCTTATAGTAAGGCTATGCTCCTCGGTCGGTATTAGGTCGTCTCCTAACGATTAGTAGTAACGTCTAGCGAGGAGTCGATACCTACCGGATCTATATAGACTATATATAAGGCGACACGGACGATACGTCTATATATATCGGGTAGTACACGTAGAGGGCGCCGATAGAGTGCTAGACTAGGTGTAGGTATACGATAGCACTCGGTTTCCGACCCGTCGAGAGGTAAGGTCTATAGACGCTAAGATAACCCGCGTTAAGGGATCCCCGACTATATAATATATACTACGCGTGCCCTCCTTAACCCCGGTCTAATAAATAATAGCATATATTCTACTCCGAACTAGGCTAACTGCGTCTAGACTATAGGCCTCTTTAATACTCGCTCCGGACATGCCTTCTATAAAGGCGACCAAGATGTCTCGTTCCCGTAGCGGAGTCGTACCTACGCGTAACGCGAACCCGCGACATATAGCTAAGTAATATACTATCCACGACATCCGCCGTATCCTTTTACTCCCGGCCGAGTTATATCCTAAGTTCTACGCCCTAGTAGAGCGGATAGCGACTATATACGGTCTAATATCGACAAAGTTTCGGTCTATTATTATAAAGGAGTATATATATATAGAGATCCTCCGGCTCGTATATATAAATCGGGAGATCAACGAACGCTTTAGTGCTACCGTAGAAACGCTCCGTATAACGACCGGTCGAGATGCTTTTAGTAGTCTTCTATTCAAGATATATTAGAATTATAGGCGACGACGGACAAGGCATAAGACGGGAAGAGGGGGTTCCTCGCCGCTAGACGTCGATAGAGGTTATATCGGAGAAATAGCGGCGGAAGGGATACGATAGACGAAGGGGATAGGTAATATGTAAGAGATAGTAACTATTATAGATAAGCTTAGTTAGAAGAAGGCGTTATGTCGTTTGAACGAACTGGATCGGTCTTAGGATAGTCTCGACTGGGCTTCCGTAGTAGACCCTAACAACCTACTCTTTAGCCGATTGCTCGATATGTTAGAGGTGGATTACGACTTTACGCGAGATCGTAACCGTATAGCATAGCAATATATGCCGGGCGCTTCCGACGAATGTCTTATAGTAATCGATAATAAGCGGTAATAGAGGGCGGTAATTATACACTTACTTAAAGAAGGAGGTTATATAGAGTTCACGGTACTAGCCGGGTTAGACCTACGACCCGGGCGTGCTATATAGGCTATCTTAGGCTAAGTGAGAATTAACTAAATTGTTTACTAAAGTTTAGGACAGCGGGCGCCGAGGGAAGGTTAATATCCAATAGGTTTAGGCATATATAGCGACCGGTAGTTAGGCCGATATATATACACACGAGAATAACGATTTTGTAGCACGATAATAAAGCGATAAGCGATTGCTTCTCTAGTGCCCCTATCGAAGTAGGGCTTATATCCACGTCGGTTTTTCAATAACGGTAGACGCTATTACTATAGTTAATACTAACCTAGAGGACATAGCGGCAAAGTTAATAAAGTAAGAGGTACAATCGTAAGGGCATAGGGCTTAACTATAGGTGCTAATTACGGATATAGATCGAGGACAGCGAGGACAACATTAGTGAAATTAGCACCTCTCGACGTAGTAGTAACCTTAACTTGCTATCCACATTCGACTCCTAGATAGTAGAGGGATGTACACTATCGGATCGCTCTACTATCGTCGACGGCGACGTGGATCTTACTACCGGGACGTAGGTCGTCTAACGCTGCCTATTTAGCTTATTACCGCTAGTGCTCTACTACTAGTTATCGCTCTTACCTCTACCGCTATAGACCCCCCGGGTCGCGCGTACCGCGAATAGAGGAGGGGACGGCGGGCCGACTAAGCGAAGAGAGAGTAGGTTGTCGGAGGATGTAGTAGAGGAGAGTCCTTTATCGGACGGCTACGGGACCGCCGAGTGTTTATATAGCGATCGCTTAAGTATAGTCGAAGCGGAACTCTAGGCGGTACGGACGGAGCTAAGGGCTATACATCTACTATTAATAGAAGTAGCCGAGAAGGTGTCGCATTAGCGTAGGCGTAGGAAGGATGCTTAAAGACGATCTAGGCGACGTTGTCTACTCCTAACCGGGGTAGGTACTACTTTATTATACCGCTACGGCGCCTTATCGAACTACCTATTACCGCGAATATACCTACTTATAGATCCGCGGACGTATATCGCCGAACCGACTTAGTTTTTAATCGATCTTAGTTAGAGTTACCGAATCTCCGCCGATGTCTTAGGGTTAGGGTTTAGGTAAACGACGACGATATTAAAACCTCCCCCAACGGAGGAGAGAAGAACGCATATTCATAGGATAGCTAGATAGGCAATAGATAGATATTTATACACACTTCGAGCGACTATATATACCGTTTCTACGAGTTCGAGTGCGGATTTACTATAATTCGTTATATTTCACGAAAGCTAAGCTAAGTATGTTAATATACGACTTCACGTCGGACATCGTCCTAATAAGAAGATATATAACATCTCGACCGTAAGGCAGCGGAATATATCGGCCGCTACGAGGACTACTAGGCTATACTCTATACCTATATAGAGCGTATGTAAGGCCGTTCCTTATTATCAAACTACGATGTTCAATATATATTAATACTATCGATATAGCCCGCCCGCATCCGTAGTACACTCTTTGTCTCTAAAGCTTACTACTTAAGCAACACGACGAGGTTGGGCCTTCCGACATAAGAGGAATGCGTAAGCCCGAGGACTATATAGCTCGCTAGGTCCGCTAACGATATAGCACCGAGGTAGTTACTTATATAGCGACGATAATATAGCGGCTTACGTCGTACGCGTACTCGTGCAAATAGTACGCCGCTAGACCTAAGCTCTAAACACGATAGCATATGCAAGCGTAAATAATCTTAGTTAGAGTAAGTTAGAACCCGCGCTGTTTGTTACCTCGACGAACGTCTCGAAGCTCTAACTTCTTAAGCCTTTACCAAATTATCCTCTTAAACTTCCACCTTACACATATCCTACGAGCTTCTACTATTTCTAGCAGTCCTACTACACACGATAGTTATGTCCTAGGTACAGCCGTTAACCGGCGCGTATCTACCTAATCGACATATAAGTCGATTCGCGGTAAGTAATTCTAGTCTCTAGCTCGTGCTGTGCTATATATAAGGCTAATAGACTAACATAATTACAGCGCCACAACCCTCTAGTAATAGACGACGACGGCACCGAGCTTTATTATAGCTTCGTCGGACGGAGACTTGCTAATTACCGCTCCTATAATAATCTACCCCCTACCGGGCTAGGTATACCGTTCACTAGTTACCTTATCCAATACCACCTAGATATCGACAACAACGGCCCGTATAGTTTAATTCCAATAGTGTACGGTATTCTCGATAAGATCGGCCCTTATCGGTACTTTATTTATATCGACGTAAACGACTTGTTTATATAGAGCTTCGTAACGCCTCTAACGCGAGCGCTCCGAGCCCGACCTAACTACGACGAGCGTTTCTACTTCTACCTAAGCTATTTCGATGTATGTCGGCTCCTAACACCTATACTACGGAACTTACTAATGTATTATACAGCCTCTAATATACACGCACAACCCTCTACGCCTCCTCGGCTAGAGGCCTCCCGCGGACAACCTAGACGAAGAGTCGGCCGGAGTATAAGGTAAGAATAGAAAGAGTGCAACGCCGAAAGGTATATAGCTAGAGGGGAGGGACGAACTATAGGACATAGCGATACAAACGATTGTTACGGCTAACGCCGGACGCTTCGCGAGCTCTATAGAACTATCGTAAGGGTAAATGGAGCGGATATGTACTTTACTACGTTTATCTTCTATACGCCTCTTTCTCTCTCTAGCGCTTTGCCTTCCTTTCTCCTTCTTTAACATCTACATACCTAATTCTAACATCTAACTATAGCAAACCAAGCGGTACGTATTACTAGCGCTGCCGTAATAACATGCTAACGTAGCGATAGCTAATATAGAGCTCCCTCGCCGCTTACTAGGTCGAAATCGACGCCTTATTCCGTAGCGGTCTTATCGCTCGCCGCTCGCTAATATACTAACGCTATGTCGACACCTACCCGGGCAACACTACTAACCTAGCCGACCGCTTCGAGATCCGCTACTACCCTAACGTTTTCCATAAGTACGCCGGCAACGTTATCGAGGAAGTAAAGTAAGCCTCTCGGAACTTCGGACACAACATAGGCTAGTTTGTTTGCCTACTAGCTAAGGAGCTAGGCGGCGAGTTAATGCGGAAGCTCGGCGTAGCCTTGCTCTTATACGAGGAGTACTAGGGCTTCTACATCTATAGTTACTTTGTAGATAACGAGGTAGGTATAGATACGTAGTCCGCGGGTTTAGCGAATATATAGAGGCTAACTATTATATAGGTACTCCGTGTCTACTACAACCTTAAGCTCGAGGCAGTGTCGAATCTAGCATATACACGCAAAGCGACCTAGCACTAAGACCAGGCACTAATTGCCTATGCTAGTTGCTAACTAGAGCTCCGACGTAGTAGCCGTAAGTAAGGATAGCAAAGATGGATATATAGAAGCAGCAACGGCGCATAAGTTGGCACTCGCGGATGCAATAAGATCCTTAATAGTCTAGAAAGGTCAAATGCTATTAAATTATGTTTACTTCTATCCGGCTTAGTTGTAACGAGCGGGCGTAAGGACGTTAACTTAGTTCTAACTTAACTCCATAAGGTTATAAACAGCATTAATTACATCGACTTAGATCTTACTCGATAGGTAGATTAAGCTAGACCCGGACAAACTAATAAGATTCTCTACCGTGCGGATATCGATAGCGGTACGGGCGATAGAACGACGAGTACGCTAATGCGGTGGCATTTGCGACATTAATATAGCTTAACTACTTGTCTACGTAGGTTGTAGAGCGGGTGCTAGTTAGGGGAAGACATAGTAGTTAATGCACCGCGAGCTAGCCTATACGTACGCGAATTATAGTACGCGGGTGTAAATAAGCTAGGCTAGCTTTCTCTCGCTATTAATTGCTATTAATAGTCGCGTCTCTTAACAACGAACATCCCTTATATACTATACTATCGTCTTTCTATACTAGATTCCCGGGAACCGGATCTACGTTACGGTGAACTTAGCGATACCTTTAAGGCTACTTAGAGACTAACTCTCCGGCGACAGGTAATAGCTAGTAATTCTAGTGCTAGTTCCAATAAGCGAACACGGTTACGATTGTCCTCGACCTCGTTAGAGAGGGACGCTATAATAGATAGCCGATTTCACGAGAAGCCGAACTAGGTAGGCGGCCGACAAGAAGGAGCATAGGGTTGCTATCGTAGTTACTAACATTCACGCCGTAGATTAAACGCGTCCGGCGGGAATCGGATACGCTTAATAAGGCGGCGCTATCGAAGCGGAGTAAGGCTAACAAGTAAAAGCCCGGCTCTCCCGGCGGGGGCGACGACCCTAACGACAACGGGTATTCTAGTAAGGTCGAGTAGGAAAAGCCGAAGGACCGTAAGACCTTATAGAAGCTACCCGCGGAGTATACTAATACGTTTAGGGACGCCCTCCGACGGGTGTTAGCTATAGTCGCTACGGGTAAACGCAATTGCCTAGGCATTAATCCTACCTTAATACACGACAGCTAGGCGTACTAGTTAATACATAAATGTTGGGCTAAGACTAGATAGCGATATCGGAAACGAGGTATCGTCGAAGAGGGGGGACCGAGGGAGTTACCTAGGGGAGCGTTTTAGATAGTAAGGTAGCACTTACGGGCGAACGGATAAGGCTAACGTAGTAGATAAGGGAAAAACTTAGATAGCATCGCAACACGACCGTGGACCGGATTAAGAACTGCTTAAGGGCTATACTAGGCACTCCGAACATCGACGAAGGAGGTCTAGCGGTAGTAGCATTTGCATAGAGCCAGATCGTACTAAACGAGCTACTGTTCGAATATATAGACGGAAAAATAGTAGGTCGAGACCAAGCTAAGTTGAGTATTAGGCTAATAGTGCGATAGGAAAGTCGCTACTACTCGGAAGTTATTATTAAGGCTATTAAACACGCCTAGTATTAGGACAAGCTCGCTAGCGTCCGGTTAGATATAGCCGGCTATTTCAAGACCGTGTCGGCTTATATGTTAATTAGTATATATACGACAATATACGCGGTATACGATATATAGACTACCCTATTAACGGCTCGGAAGGCTAACGATAACTACTAATACTAGAATCTCGACGGAGTGCATGTCTAATAGATGTTTAAAAACAAGCTGGACGAGTAGTATAGCTAGAGCGACCGGCGCCGAGCCGGCATCCTAAAATACGTAACAAAACAGGTCCGCGAGAACATTCCGTAGCTATTTAAAGAGCGCTTCCGGAGCAATATCTCGACGGCCTCGTATAAAGACTCCTTAGAGGGCGTACTATGCGCCGAGAGTAATGCGGAGGACAATTAAGAGGGAGGCGACGCGGACGATGCGGAGATAGATAACGGCTCTTTATAAGGCACTTAGTTATAGAGTAGCCTACCTATAAACACGACGCTATATACTAGGCGTCTACTCTCGACTAAGGCTATACTATTCTTAGACGATAGTGCTATTAGCATAAGTAGTAACGAGGGACCTCCTAGTAGTAGGAACCGTTTAGCGCTAGACGGCGATAATTTGGGGGATTAGGAAGAAAGGTAAGTCTACGAGACTATTATAAGCGTAGGTACTAACCGTAGAAACAGCGAGGTAGACGAGAGGGAGGAGGAACAAGGGTGTAACACTAGAAACGAGGCTAGGTAGGGGCGCTCTTAAGTGCATACGTAGCTTAAACGTAGGCTAATAATGCGATATTAGGTACCGTAGTAGCGGCGCGGATGTTAAAACGATAGGGAAAAGGTACGAGTCGTGTACCGGATATAGTATTTAGCTAACGTTTCGGTATAGTAACAACGCCGCCGTAGAGTAAACCCTATCGACGAGCAAAAGATATAGTTCTAGGAGCGTAGACGACGGTATCTAGCTAACGTATTAATGTAGTAGTAGCGCGACTACTAGACCGACTCCGGCGGCGGGCGAAAGGTACGAGTAATACGATACTATTCGTGTTACGGAGGCTAATATAGTAGTGTAGTAACGTTACGGGAGTATACTACCTAAAGAACGAACAGTTCGACCTATCGAGGACGACGTAGGTAGAGTTAGAGAACCTACTTATAAGCAAGATCGGTGTAGAACGAGGCGAGCTTCTCTAGTAGTACAACATATAGACCCGGAAGAGTACTATAAAGGGCAGTAAATAGAACAATGCCGACGGAAAGAAACCGTTCGACGAGGAAAAATAGAAGTCTTTATGTAGTAGTAGTTTTGCTACTAGCCAGGCGCGGAAGTTGAATCGGGTACGTGTTATATACGAAGACTACGAGGGTAGCGAGGACGATAGCTAGAAAGATAGTATATACGTCTCGAACTAATTTATTTTGCTATAATGTTCTTAACGCGCTATGGAGACGTATCTTTAGTTGTCTAGCTAATAATACGAGCGTAGGTTCAACGATAGATATATGGGAAATAGTGCGTTACTCGGCTTTAAGTATAGTAGCAAGTTTCTACGGAACAGTATACACGCATCTTGAAAGACCGGATGCGTGCCTTATAAATAAAGTAGATTAACTTAGATCTAAGTCAAGTATAACTAAGATGGAAATGTTTGATAGGTGCTAAGAGAGGTTTAAGCGAAAGTATGCTACATATTACGATTATGCCTAGAGAGGGCAACGGCTGTTCTAATAGGCAATATAGGAGTAGACGAAGATAAAGAAGGCTCTACGTGCAAGGTTAAGAAGCGATATCCGAAAAACCCGGAAGGTGCGAGTAGAACGCGAGGTCCTTATCGACATATATAGGCGCGAGTAGCGCGAGGAGCGCGAGAATACCAAGGTCCTCGCGCTCCTCGGGATTTTTTTTTTCGTAACGTACGGTAAGTAGCGCTCGTAGTACGCTACTACTATGCCCTAGGCATCCTACTTAGAGCGTGGAGGAAGGTTTAGCATAATAGCCGGCTGCTAAGGAGCACGTCGTAGTAGCATTGCGACTCGCTTACTAGTCTAATAATATATACGAGTGTATAATAAGCGGCTCGTAAGCTAGAAGCTTGCTTCTTAATAAGAGATTATGGAGATAGTAGAGGCGTACGGTGCGCTTACGAGAGTCTTAAGTACCGTTAGATTTTAATATGCTATTCGTAGGAGAGGAGCGTTAATAAAGTTAAAGAAGAGTAGAGGAAAACTTCGTAGCGAAAACATTAATAACACCTACCTATAAGCGGTTGCCCT
>JALRMM010000729.1:0-11053 GCA_026122155.1 Zymoseptoria crescenta
ATAGTAGCTATTAATAATTTATACTTAGTTATTAAGAAAACTAATAACCTACTAAGATAAAAGTCTAGGAGGGCTTAACCTTAATATCGCTCGTAATGTCACTGGATTCAATTGATTACCTAAACCCTAACCCTATGCTATAAAAACGCTAAATGTCGTTGTAGGTATCCGTAAGATTAACTATAACGCTATATATAGTATTACCTAGTCCGTACCGGTCCTAGATCGGCTCCGCCCTATTAGAGGATAGCAATTCGAGATTCGTTCACGGCATTACGTGCCCGTTCAAGTGCTAGTAGATTAGCATTGTATTCCTCGAATGTACTATGCGTAATGTTAGTAGTAATGTTAGGCGTAATGTTACGGGCGAGGACGTACGTCTACGGTACCGGAGCTCTACCGGTAGTTATAGGAGTCCGCCTTGTTAATGCCGAAGAGATCGATACTAAGGTCCGTGTTAATCTTAGTATAGATAGTATGCGACGCTATTAGGTACCTTACTTCTAACCTCGCCTACGACCTTATAGGCTATAAACGCGGGACTCGTATTCGATATTTTGTACCTACTATTGCATTATAAAGGGTAGGGGAGGCGGTAGCCTGTTATTGTCTATATCGTTATCGTTGTCGTTATAGTCGTTATTGTCGTCGACATTAGGGTTATAGTTAGGTCTACGGGCAGCGTAGCCGGTACTATCGGGGGCACTACCGGGGGCACTACCGGGAGCACTACCGGGGGCACTACTACTACCGGCGGCGCCAGGTCCTCCGCCCTAGTTAGGATCCCGCTACTACTCCTAATATTAGTTCTATTTCTTTTCTATTCGGAGGGCTAATAATGTTAGCCGTAACCTTACATATAGTACTAGGAATTGCCTTACTAGCACGCCGAAGATTCTTTTCTAGCCGTTTCTAGGCTAATAGATCTTTTTAGTAGGTCTACTACCCCGTCTTCGCGCGACCAACCTACTAACTATAGGCACGGGCGTCTATAGTCTTACCTAGGTCGTACGTAAGGACAAGATCACATCCTATAAAGAGTAAGTAATGTTATATATAAGATTACGCGTGGGGTTACACGTAAGAACAGGGATATTACCTTTTCCTAAGGACTGTCCTATCTAGCCGGACTACTCGTTTGAATTCGTATCCGGTCGTTTACTATCCTAAACATCCCTAGGCACACGCGAGAAGTAACCGGCGATGCTATACGCGATATACTCGCTGTTCTTATTCTACGCCTAGTTAACTACGGCCTAATTCGGATGCACTAGGATAATGTTAGCTATAATAGAGCTTGCGAGGTTACCCGTAATATTATGCACAAACTTATTAGTAGATTAATAGCTACTTAATATTCCTCGTAGGTCTGCGTGCCCGTAAGTCCTTTTATAATTATAATAGCCGGTTACAAGTCGACGCTTTTCCCAAATGCTTCGTCGATATTACGAAAGAAATATACGCGACAGATTATAAGAACATCCTTAAGATGTTCTCGCTAGTCTCGCCCTGGGTTTTGGTAGGGCAGTTTAATATCTTCGAGGTATTAACCGAGGCCTTGGCTATTATTAGCTTTAACATTACACGTAAGCTTAGCTATTAGCTCGGTTATAATCTCCTACGTGAGGTTACGGCTAAGACCGGCTATAGCTTTATATACCTGAATGTTGTTCTCCGGACTAGTTACTCTTTACACAAGCAAACCTATAGCCGTATATATGCCTCTATAGAATATGTTCTTGCCCGAGGATATTAGTAAGGGTATAGAAGACCCGGTGGAAAAGTCGTCTCTAGAACTAATCGCCTCGGAAATTGCTATATACCCGGCAAAGGACAAAGACTATATAATAACATTAGTCGTAACTATATGCATAAGGTCGGCTATAAGCTTACTATGTCCCGAAAACCCTTTATAGGTAAATAGAACTTCGTTATTGTAGGTAATGCGGTAATTAACACGTTTAAAGGTTATATTAATCTCGAAGGCATAGCGGCTAGCCCAGATTTGTGCTTGTTCGTCAAACATATAGGTAACAATATATTGTTCCAGGTTATCGCTATACTAGATGTCGCGGAGATATCGCTAATGTTAGGGCTGTTGTTAGTTATAATGTTATGCCTAGCCCTACGCGTGTCCTTACCTAGTCCCGCGGCTTCTCTTAATCCTAGAGCCACATCTAATATAGTGTTTTAATCGATCTCCCGCCTAGCTATAATAGTATCTTCATCTTACGGATTATACTACTAACGATATTATTGTAGTAAAGAGCCTTATAGACACCCTCTATCGTCTCGACATTATGTAACTTTATCTATGCTTTTACTAATAGGTTCTTCTGGAAGGTGTCTAATAATGTTAGTTATATTGTTATGCCGGATATGTTGTGTAATGTTACATACTCGTCGTTATAGCTGGATCCCTTATAGCAACTAGCACATTCCAAATTTCTTCGCGAATCTGCTTAGGGAGCTTGTTTGGGCCGTTTAGCGGGTAATTATGTATACCTTCTGCGACGATAATAATCCTCGGCATTGCATCTAAGTCGAATGGAACAATCCAGGTAAACTTAACTTCGCATAGTACACGTTAAGAGATAAACTGCCCGACCCCTGTTGGGTAGTAATTACCTATAATGTCGGGCCTTAGATTAGTCGTACTATTAGGTCGCACATTACGGATAACCTCAGGTATAGGGTCAGGACCAACCCTATACGTAATAGTATGCGTAATATGCATTAGGATGTTATGCGTCTTACTATAGGTCTATCTCCTTACCTAGTTTCCTTCGTATACGCAGTATTCGTCTTAGTCTATAGTAAAGGCATTAGGGTTATAAAAGAGCTCCCCTAGTCGTTCGAAACTAACTAGTAAATTAGGTGGATACTATCTCGTAAAGTGTGTTAGTGTATTATGTGTCTACTACGTGCATCGAATAGAGGCACCTAATCTGCCGAAGAGATCCTAATATAGTGCGTGAGCTCCTCTATAATACTATCGCTAACCTTACCCGTGTCCTAAAGCTTACTAGGTTTTAATCGTGCTCGAAGACTAGTCGACATATTCCTTCGATCTGGTTTATATAACCGCGGGAGTCTAAGAATCGACTCCGGATTGCTATAAACTCGATATTTACTTTTATACGATTATCTTGTTTCTCGAAGGCGCCGGCGCCTTGCCGCCGACGTATTGCTTAATACTATAGCTACTCTCGCTCGTCAGCTTTTAAGTAAGTACGGTTAATAACCTTACCGATAGTATGCTCGTAGTGCTTAATCCCGTTGTATTGCTTTATAAGTCGAAGAACTTGTATTCCACTAAGGTAAGGGCTTATCGACTTATGTAGACCTTTAATTCTTCGGTTCGAGTACTGGATCTAGGCGACATTATAAGTATAGTTACGAATAACATAATTCGTTAGGTGTTCCGTGATATTACGCCTAACTTTACTTACCTACCCCGTAATTACGGCTGGAATTTTGTTGCCGATAGTAGGGAGGATATCGGGGATAGTACGAGTATCGATAATATAGGCGATACTATAAAGTGCAGTCCGAGGATATTCGGGTATAAGCACATAATGCTCGATTTCAAAAGCCTTTATCCGGTCGGAAAGGTTGTACTAAATGCGACCCTACTATAATATTAGTAGTATTTATATAAGTAATACTATCGATAAGGTTACTTATAGCCCTATCGAGTAGCTTATACCCGCTCTAGTCCCTTAATCTACCTATCGTAGTCGCGAAGTACAAGAGTCTACTATACTTCGATTGCTACGTATATAGCTGAATTCTATAGGTTTTATACGGCGATATAGCGGTTTTATAGCCCTTATGCTACTATTTTTGCTTACGGTGTTAAAAGGAAGAAGCTATGCTTATAGTGAAAATTCTAATCTTATAGTAAAAACTCTAACCTTACAATTTCGGAGACTCCCGCGTTTAGCGTTATATAAGCTTAGGTTTTAGCGTTATAAGGTTAGTAGGACCCTAGTGCTTACGGAGGTTATCTTAGTAAGCCCGCCGCTAGTTTGGAGAGTCGAGTTAGGCTCGGTGCGGGCTAATAGGAGGGCTGGATTCGAGTAGGGTTCTTACGTCGCATCCTATTATAAACTCGGCCGGTAGAGATAGGTACAACGCTAAGACCCCTACTCCGGTGTTCTATATGTGAAAAATTCCATATTTTTAAAGAGTCGACTAATCCAACCTATACTTAGGACCGTCCCGCCCGAAATGCATAAGTTAGTCTTACGCTATCTCCGGTTTAGCCCGCTAGATATTACTCGATCGTTCGTTGTTACTATTTTGTACGCCCCACTTTTTCTAATTTTGCACGCCTATAATTTTGGCGCTAATCCTATTCGGGGTTCTTTCTCTCTCGCTCCTAGCGGTCTAATAACTCTCCGCGGAAAATAGTCGAATTCGTAGTATATAAAATAGAAACCTATAACTATACCGATATGCATTAATTTTATACGCGGATTCGATAGCGCCGGTAATTGCGAGTTTAGCTATATAGTTTTCGTAAATGTAATACGTTATGTTATTAAGATATTAAATTTCTCGTAAAGCCCCTTAGTTAGCTATAGAGAGCCGGTCGACTAGCGGCTATATATAGGTAAACAACACTAATATCCAATACCTTTAATCGACACGCGGAGAGTAAATAGACCGATACGATTAATTTATTATATTATAAGTTAAGCTAAAGTTAGCTCCTTTATCTCGTTTCTACCTCGGAGGGCTAGCGATAGTAAGGTTAATATCTCGGATTTGGAAACTAACTATACTAGCTACTACGTAGTAGCTAGAAGGTTATATTATAAACTAATTGTTTCTCGATAGTAGTTGTTATTCTATCTATATTACGAATCTCCTCTAATTTACGAACATATTTACCTACGCTTAAGTTTTAACGTTACTACGCCTTTCTATACGCCCCTAAACACTAAGTTTTGTCTTCTTTATACGCTAGCTTTCTTCTTTATATACATACTAACGCCTAAGTCTCTTCTCTATACGCTATAGAGTCTACCGAATTATCTACTCTATACGCCGTATCCTAGTACTAACGCTACGTAGGCTCTACTAGCAACTACTAACATGTCGGACGACGACACTCGAATAGGTAGTACCTTACTACTATCGGAGCTACTACCCGATCTCGACCTCGATCTTCCGTAGGCTAGCGTAGGTCTAGTAGTAGTAGGTCTAGTAGCGGGGATAGGAGGCAATAAAGAGTAAGATAAGGCCGATAAAGCAGTAATAGCTACGCTATAACGGTAGATAGAGTATCTTTCTAGTAATGTAGTTACTAATAAGGAGATCGCTACGTAGCGTAAGACTCGATCTACGGCCCGTATATCTAGGAGAGAGTTAGAGTAATAGGCGAGATAACGCCGTACTCTTATAGCGATAGTCGAGGGAGAGGAAGAGGAGTAGGATTAGAATAAGGAGTCTAATAAAGAGGATCGCCGTCGGCTAGATAATAGTAACGATAACGAGGAGGAGTAGGTTAATAAGCCGCTAGAGTAGGATATTAATAATCCGAATCTTCCTTAAGGTTAACAACACGACAATAGTGTTTAGCGTAAGCGCTAGGCTCGACGAACTATATAAGAAAAGGTTAAGGAGATCTAGTCGACTATTAATCGTATATACATAAAGACCTAAGTGTTCGTAGCTAAGTAGTTAGGGTCTCCGGAGTATCGCTTATATCGTAGCCGTTTAAAGCTCCTTTAACGAGAGCTAAAGCATAAGCGTCTAGTTAGCGGCGTAGTAATTCGAAAGGAGTTAAAGCGTTTAGTACGCGATAGTAAGCCTCTATTTGGGCTATATAGCACTAAGAAGAGTATAGAGCACTATAAGCTAGAGGAGCTCGACTAGACTATCCGTAGCCTAGCACCGACCTAGTAAGTGTAGTCCTCGTTCCTATCTATCTTATCCGCGATATATCTCGTCTACGATATATCTTATCCGCGATGTATATATACTAACATCTTTACCTCTAGGTACTAAATAATCGAAGAGTCTATCTAGAACTAGAGGGTTTCTTAGGACGATATTACTAAGGGCGACCTATACGAGGACAAGCTATATAAGAAGTAGAAGCACATCGCTACGATTACTCTAATCGCTACCTAGTCCGTCGCGTAGAAGCAGTCCGGCTAGTTTGCTAGGTTACTTAGTATATATCTCGTCTACGCTAGCGTCTAGCGTTGTGTTGTCGACCTCTTAGCTAATATAGGTTTATACTCTAGCTTCCGTACTATCTAGCGCACGATAAAGGGCAATATAAAGGCGGCATATACTAAGTTCGCCGAGATCTCTAAGATAGCACAGGTATACTTCTACTACGACAACATCGTGCGGCTATAGAACGTAAAGGCGTTAGTTGGTATTAGCACTACTACGGCGTAGAACTATATAATATTAAACTACGTCGCTATTAATAAGCGTATACTAGAGGGAGGCCTACGTAAGGACATGTTGCATCTTAAGGTGCCTCTTAATCCGACCGAAGTTATCGCTAGTATCCTAACCGATCCGAATCGCATCTAATAGTAGATGGATCTCTACTATATAGACAACGCGATAGGTAAGCTATTCCCTAGCCTAAAGGACACGTTTAAGGACTTCAACTTTACCGAGCTAACCGACTAGCATAGCATAAACATCTTAGCCGGCACGCTATTATCTCGCATCCTATAGAAGAAGCTAGATAAAGTCCTACTAGAGCCGGCGGAGGTATATCTAGGGAAGATCTCGAAGAACGACGAGTCCTCGATTAAGGGCATATAGAAGGTGTTAGAGGATATTCTACTACATAACGCTAGTCTAGTCGATACCGATTTCGTATATCGCTTAATTATTATAGTCGGTAATTAGATAACTATCTCTCGTATCCGTAGCATTATCGAGGAGTATATCGAGAGCGAGCTGCTATACGATCGTAAGGACTTCCTTCTTCCGGTACTAGCTCTCTTCTATACGTAGATAAACCGGTTATACACGCTATTAAGGACGCACTTCGACATTAACACCGATAAGGAGCTACTAGTAGGTCCGACGCTTAAAGAAGATGCTTTATTCTTCTACTACCCTTAGCTCCGGAAGGACACGTATAAGTTCTAGCACGTATACTAGCTCTTAATCCGGTCGTACCGCTCTCGACTCGTAGCTCTAGTAATCTAAGAGATACTCGACCGAAAGCTACTATTATATTAAGGTAAGGGCAATAAGAGCCGTTAAGACGTACTAGCTAACGCTATCTACGCTCTTAGTCCTAAGGTATACCTCGAGATAATATATGTAGTACATTAGAAGTCGCTATTAAGGGCTACGTAGACTAGTAAGTATGTAGGCGATATCGACAACCTAGTATTAATAAACATCTGTCGCATAATGCGCGAGTTTAGTAATATAATAACTCTAATAGTTACGGTTATAAAGATAGATGTTAGCTACATCCGCCGGCATATCGACTATCTAATCCTAGGCTTCCTCGGTGCGAAGTAGAACAATTACGCTAAAGAGATAATCTAGTTCCGCACGCTATTAATAGATAGTATCGCGGATAAGGAGCTATAGGAGAGTGTCCTCGCCTATAGCGTAGTAAACATATCTAGTATCTATAGTAAGGCCGTCGCATCCGATACGCTAATTAAGATGCATAACAAGGTATACTCGGAGGATATAGCTAGGAAGGGCAACTCGACCTATAATGCTAATGCTACGATACTAAATAAGGCCGGGAACATAGTCGCTAGCTGCGTTATCTAGGATATAATAGAGACGGCTATCGGTATAAAGGGCACAACGTATTACACTAAGAAGGAAACTACCTACTAGGTCCTCGCATATACGGACTCTATCTAATCCGAGGGTTTTGTCGATACGTAGATTATCGCTACGGGTACGGAGACGACCGAGGCTACTACCCCGACTAACGCTACTACGACTAAGAAGAAGAAGAAGGGCACCGGCCTCTCTAACGATATCGAGGCGATTAGTATAAAGCTTCTAGTTCCTACGATTAAGAACGCTAACGCGGCTAATAAGGCTCGTATATAGCGTATTACTCGCAATTACAAGGAAGCTAAGGTAGATAGTAAAGATGCTCTTAACGGCTACGATGCTAGGTTAAGGGCGAGGACATAGGCTAATAATAATAACTTCCCCTTAATTAACGATCTAGTCGACTTAGATAATAAGGATAAGAACATCGAGTCGCTCGATCTATTCGACGAGTAGAGCTAGTCTGTTTTGCACGCTAGCGATAAGGTTCTTTATACGCCGCCTCTATTTTACACGCCGGCAATAAGGTTCTTTATACGCCGGTAATAAGGTTCTTTATAAGCTAGCGATAAGGTTCTTTATACGCCGCCTCTATTTTGCACGCTAGTAATAAGGTTCTTTATACGCTAGCAATAAGGTTCTTTATACGCCGGCAATAAGGTTCTATGCTAATAGGTAAATGCTAGTAAGTCTAACAATACGATTATTTTTGTATACGCTAGACAGCTAATTAAATAAGCTAATTAAATAAGCTTTCCCGATAATAGTAAGTAAAGTAGCGTTTCTTAATAATAGTAAGGAATTAGACGCGTCTAGTGTTAAAACCTCGTCCTTCGTCCGGTTTGTTGTCTTCTCTTCTTCGTCCTTACGCATAATAATAGTAGTAGTTATAGTAATAGTACTACCGCCGGATTTTTTCTTCCCTTTTCGTTGTCCGTCTATACCTATAGAAGGTATTACTACTACTACTATTATTATTATTATTAGCCTTCGCCGCGCTACCTCTACTATATCTCGTCTCGCTACCTACTAGGTACGCTAACTCTTCCCGTTCGTTTCGAGCTCGAGCGCCGGTCGCTCTACTACTAGTATTACTAAGTAAGTCTAGTCTAGTCTAGTCTAGTCTAGTCTAGTCTATCGTAACGATCTAGTAGCTAACTTTAGTATAGGCGCGAGAAAGCTAACTACCTCTCCGCCCTTACTACTACTATCTTACGCGTACGTAGCTCGCGTTACGAGTACTACCTCCGCCTCGTCCGTCTCTATACCGCTCGCGGCTATAATATTATCCCTCCTTCGGTCCCTTCCTTCTCCTTTGCTCCGCCGGTTATTACCCTCTCCGACTATAATATCTACCTCGGCGACAATAATAATAATAACAATAATACTAGCCTTACTAGCTTCCCTACTAGCGATTCGCCCTCTTCCTCTCTATCTCCGCCTACCTACCTATAAGTTTATAACTTCGAGTCGACAACTCTTCCTCTTTAAACGTCTACTAACTAAATATAGCCTTAATAATACTACTACCGCTGCCGCCTCGCCCTCCTCTACGCCTCGCCGTAAAGGCCTAATAGGCCTAAGACTCTCTACTCGCTTGCCGGTACCGGTGCCCGGTGCGTTCTATAAGGCCGTAGTGCTAATATTAGTAGACTAGTAGTATTAGTAGCGGCTAGGGGCCCCTCGCTCGGAGAACGATCGCGTACGTTATCTAACGTATATTAGTCGTATCTATAAGACGAGCGCTAGGGCCCTAGAGGCTAACCCTTATTGTCCGTACCGCTAGAAGGGCACTCCGTGCCTTAAGTATACGTAGAAAGGCCGCGATAAGTATAATAGGTTCTGTTAGGGAGCTGGTGCCCTAGGCTGCCATAGACCTAATTTAGGCCTGCTCCGGGCCTAATGCTAGCCCGAAGTAGGCCCGTACGAGGCCTTGGCACGCATACCTCCCTTTTGTTCCCTTCTACCTCCCTTCGGTTCCCTTCGGTAGGCAATATAGACATTCGTATATAGACTGCTTGTACGTGTTAGCTACTACCTAATTACACTCCCTTATAGTATATTGCCTCTTAACCTGCAAAGGGATTAGCCGTACTAAGCACTAGAGCAGGTCTGATTTAGTACCGAAACGATGCTACTAAAGGGCAAAGCGGCCGAACGTTCGGCTAGACGCATAGGTGGATCTACCCGCCTATTAGCCGAGCTAGAGAATCGATCCGATGCTGGAACAGTAGATTAGCGGATGCACGACGACGACGAAGGACCCGATTCAGAACGGAACCAGACCCTAACGAGCCCTAGAATAGAACTAATAGACCCGGACACCGACCCTAACTATCTTCAGGTCCCTCGATATATCCGCGACTACCTTTGGTCCCTTCGATAGAGATCGCTAGACGGCATAAGTCCGGAGGAAAGGATAGAGCACGTAAACGCGAGAAGAGACGTTATAGCTATCTACGAGATAGAACTAGACCTAATTAAAAAAAGGAAGAGGACAACCTCGAGCGTGGACCTAACGCACCGCGGACCTAGGCCTAATTCAGACCCGATTTAGAGCCTTCTTAAGTTAGGGCCGGGATGCACTCTTGAAACCGCTACCCTAGAGGCCCTCCGTAACTAGATTAGTAACTGCGAAAACCGCTTCTATTTCTACGACGTGCCGGACAACATGCTAGCTAATTATCGCTCTCGCCGCACTGCCTAGGCGATCGAAAGGGTTAGGCTAAAGAACCTCTAAGCAGCTATTGTGCGTTACTAGTCCTAAAACCCCGAGGACTACTCGGAAGATAGGGTATTCGAGTAGAGCGACCTAAAGGAGGTGCTCCGTAACTAGATTATACTAAAGGCTATACGCATAGCGGAGCTAGCTAATTAGTACTAGATGTGTAAGCAACTTCCAAACTAATCTATCGGCAACTTTTACACGCATATGTAGGGGCTTAAGGCTCGCATAGACGTAGTGCTAATAACCGCACTAGAGGAACGAGGAAACCGCAAGGGGTTCTATTACTCTAAGCTGCTAGAGGACGTAAGAAGCGAGATCGATAGAAACGAGAAGCTCGTAAACGCGTTCGACGTTACGGAACTTATAGAGGCCGCGTCGGTATACAAGAACGTGCTCTTCCCTAAGGGAAGACTAAGGGCGAGAGACACCAGGCCCAAAAAGGACTAGGAACAGGCCCAAAACGGACCTTTAATAGGCTCGAACCCTCTACCGGCACTAAGAGGTAGAGGCGCTAGCTTCCGACCTAGA
>JALRMM010000730.1:0-11032 GCA_026122155.1 Zymoseptoria crescenta
AAAGATATAGAGAAGGGCGTAGAGAAAGTTAAAGGTATAGGAAGAAGAGTAAGAAAAGAGACGAAGTAAGACGCGACTATAAAGTAAATAAAAGGACTTGGAGAAAAAAAAAGAAGAGGTAGAATCCGAAGTTCTCTCGACTCGCGCTCGACTTATACTCGACTCGCGCTTAACTCGCCCGACTCGCTCAACTCGCTTACGCCTTACCTAACTCGCTAGACTCGCATTTTGGATTTTCGTAACGTAGTAAGTCTATTAGCGGCTTATTACTCGGTTAGCACCTATTAAAAGGTAATTTAATAGTTATTAACCTACTCTCGGAGCTAGTAAAGGCGGTTATTTATATGTTTTGTCCGTCTATCTACTCTACTACGCTTAGTAAGAGCGATCTAGCTTATGTTGTCCGCCTTAATCGTTACTAGAGTTATTAATAGCTCCTTAATAACGCTAAACTCTAAACATAGTGCTAAGAGATATGCCGCTTCCTAATAGGTAGTAACTATAGCGTTCTACTTAGCCTCTATTAATAAGAGTACTACTATACGCTGTTTTACCGACTTCTATAAGATAAGGGAGTTATTAAGGTAAAATGCGTAGCTACTAGTAGACGTACTATCGTCGCGGTTATCTACGAAGCTACTATTAGTATATCTAACTAGCTTAAGTTCCTTACTCTTATATTTGTCCTTACTCTTAATAGTAATACTATAATACCGCGTGCCTTTAAGATATCGAAGGACTCGCTTCGCCGCGTTAAGGTAATTAGTTGTTAGCTTTACTAGATAGCGTAAGAGTTATACAACTACGAAGGTAATATCCGTGCGCGTCTAAATCGATAGCTATATAAGGCGACCGATAAGTAATTAGTATTCGTTAAGGAGGTTATCGCTCGGTTCGTAGTCGTCTTTAGCCTTAATAAGCTAAGTTCCTAGTAGAAGTAGTATATCGAGCGCCTTAAGGCTATCTACGTTATAGCTATTAAGGAGTTAGTTAACGTATACTTCTTAAGTAAGGTAGATAGCCTTTTTAGCGCGGTTGCGTATAATGTAACAACTAAGATAAAATAACAGTTTAATAAGGCATTTCATTTTGAACTCCGCGGTTAGCACCCCCTTAATTTCGATAATTATAGTAGTTATTAGTACGGCTAGAATAAGGTCGTTAACGTAGACCGCTAGGATCGCCTTTATAATGCGATGCTAGTAGATGCATAGATCTAAGAGCAGCGGTTTAAAGCACTTATTACTAAGGAAGAGCGCGAGTTGTTGTTACTATAGCATTAGTAACTGCTTAAGGCCGTAGAGTAACTTTAGTAGAAGGCATACGAGCGGTTATCCGTCCGAATTAAACTAAGTAAAGCTATAAGGCTACTCCACGAAGATTGCGAACTCCTTTATTAGCGTGTTAAGGAACGTAGTAATAATATCGTATTGCCGCGCTTCGAGGTCGTAGTAAGTAATAATAGTTATTAGCACCTTAATTAATGCCGCCTTAGTAGTCGCTATATAGGTTTCCTTACAGTTAATGCCTTGTTGTTAACTAAATCCTTTAACTACCTATCGGCTCTTATAGATAAGTTTCTTAAGGGTTATAGCCTTCTTAACCTTCTTAACCTATCGTCCTTTAAGGACCTTTATGTTGTTATTTACCTTGAAACTACTATCTTTAAGTGCGGTAATTGTATCCTTCTATAGTAGCTACCTTACTAGTTGCTACGTGCTATTCTTATAAAGGCTATCTATCTCTTTCTACCTCGCCGCTTACTATAAGAGTGCTTCTTTAGGCGTGTAGGTCGCTAGAGTTTTAGTAGTATTAAGTAATTCGATAAGGTACGTAAGTGCGCGGTACGGCTAGATAGAGGGTTCTATATTAGCTAGTTAGCTCTTCTAGCTCTAGTTGTCGAGAGCCTTCTAAGAGGGTTATTTAGTACGCGTACTTTTACGCGGTAGCGGTATATTCGGAGTAGTAGTCGCTAGCGGAGTAGTAATCGCTAGCGGAGCGGTAATTGTTAGCGGTGCTAGAGGTGTTAGTTCTATTACAGTTCTACCCCCTAAAGTAATGCCTTTATTATTACTATTATCGCTAGTAACTTCAATTAGTACGTAGTCCTTATTAGGTACGCCGAAGTGCGCTTCGTCGAATATAACGTTTACTAATCGTACTACCTTATGTTCTAAGGGTAGGTAGACCTTATAGATATTGTCTCCTTCGAAACTAACGAGCCTGCTAGTAATTGCCCTGTCTTCGAACTTGTTACTACGTGTTACCTCTTAGTTTAGCACAAAAGCGGTATAGCCGAAGATGCAAAGGTTACTAATATATAGCTTAGTTCGTAGCGACTTGAAGTGTTTAGCTAACACTTAATATAGTAACTTCCCCTTTAGTGCTACTAATAGTGTCCTCTTAATAATGTAGACCGCTACTTTAACTGCTAATTGCTAGTGCGTCTTGCCGAGTTTTCCACGGCTTAAGAGTTTTCGAGCTAATACGCATACGAGGTAGTTTAAGACCTCTATCCGTCTATTATTCTCGGAGTTCTTTAGTGTAGTAATAATTAGCTTAATGCTATTGTTAGTACAGTAGTTAGTTAGCTTGTTTCCGCTAAACTTACGACCTCTATTAATATAAAGAGTCTGGATATTTCTTCCTATGCGGTTCTTTACCTATGCGTTAAGGTCTTAAATAGACTTAAATGCGCTATCCTTTATAGGGTGGAAGGCTACTCGCGGTACCTTTAATAAGGCGCATGCTATGTTAGTAAAGTACTTCTTAGTTAGTCTAGTGTCGCTACTTACGGTAACAACGTCTACATTCTAGTAAGTAAGTAGTAGCTTGTTGCTACTATCGGATTAAACACGGCTCTTAATGCGTTTTGCGTCTAATTTCCTACAGTTATAGTAGACGCTATTAAGTTCTTTCGGGCCCTTAATAATTATACCTTCGGTGCCCTTCTTAATAAGGTCTACCTTCCCTTTAGGGAAATAGCTAAAGCGGTTATACTAAACCTATGCGCTCTCCTTCAATAGATAGAGGACATAAGAGCTAGCATTTGCTTACTATTGCTGTAAGAGCACTAGCTAAGGGATACTAACCTTAGTAACTATATTAGCGACTACTGCATCCTTAGTAAATAGTGTGTCGTTATTGTTGCGATAGAAGAGGCCCTTCTTCTTAAGCTTCTCGGTTAATAGTAGATTAGCCCTTAAGCTATCTACGAATAGTACGTCGGTAAACTTAACTATATTTACACAACTATTACCTTAGAGCTTTAGCTTAATAGAGCCTAGCGCGGTTGCCTTTAATGCGCCCTTGCCAAAGTTTACTATTATATCGACGGCTATAACGTCCGTTATACTATCGTAATTGTTCGTAAAGTGCGATAAGGAGCCGGAGTCGATATACTATATATCGCTGTTCTCGGTTATATGTAGGAGTTCGACTATCTACTTAGTAATATACTTAGTAGCTAAGAACGAGAAGTCCTCGTTAGTTATAGTTATAGTGTAAGCGCTTAACTCCTTCTTTAATGTCTATAGTAGAAGTTTCTTCTTATGTTCCTTTAGCTTGTAGCCGCTTTTGTTATAACTAAACTTCGGTATCTAATCTACTAGTCGTTATTTAGGGTGGAGATAGTAGCATTTGTTAGTATTATGCTAGATAGAGCTGTAGTAAGTGCACTTCTTACTAGAGTCCTTATCGTTGTTGTTTAGCTTCGTTAATAGCCTATTACTATTGCTGTTACCGTTTTGGCGACCCTTAGACCTAATAAAGTTAGCTAAATCGATTAAGCTCTACGCTTGTTGTTCGTTAAGGAGTCTAGCGATTACGTCGTCGAGCTTAGGGAGGCTTTCTTTGTTAGTAGCGCTACGTATACGCTCGCGTAGGTTAGTAGTAAAGGTGTTATAGAACGGAGATACTAGTATAATAAACTAGTATAGTTAAATAGCTTTATTAATCTCTAGTTTCGCTTCCTTTATGTTAGTATATACTCTCTTATATACGCCTACGAACTAATTAATGTTCTTTCTATCGAATAAGAGCTATTACTACTCTTAGTACTTGCTAAACTAATATGCTATACTAGAGGGCTTATATTTAGCCTCGAGATAATCCTATACTTCTTTTGCTAATACGAAATGCTCGAGATCCAGTGCGATATCCTTTAATACTAATTAAACTAGTACTCTACGAGCCTTTTAATAGTTTATGTTGTACTTATTAGTACAGTCGAGGAAGTCTTTATTATCCTCGTTCTTCTTTTTAATCGGAGCCTTACGCTCGCCGGTAAGGTAGGTCTATAGACCCTTACCTTAAAGGAGAGCCTTAATTTTAATAAACTAGACCTTGTAACTCTCTTAACCTTTTAGCTACTCTACCTTCTTATTAGTTATCTTTAGTAACGTCTTAGTGTAAGGGGTTTTAATAAAGGAAAAGAGATGTTAATAAGATAAGAGCGATACGTAACTTCGTACGCTACTCGATACTTATCTTAGATAGCTTAGTATTAGTAGTAGATGCGTCTTAGATGCGCGTCCGGGCTTATAACTAGTTAATTCTAAGGAACGATGTTAGTGTTATTGCATGCATTGTTCGTTAGCTAAAAAGAAGCCGAAAAGAAGAAAGAAGGATCTATATATAGGTGTAGGTAAATGTTTGCCTAAGGGAATGTTTGCCTAAGGCACGAACATTCGGCTATATTCCAAATATTGTCGTTTAGGTTAAGTTAACCTAGTTTAATTTTAGTGCTAGGTTAGATGTAGAGTTAGTGTCGATATAGAGGAAGGAAAGAAAGGGAAGGAGGAGGGAGAGCGGGTTCTTATATATTTTAACTTACGTAGCGGAGTAGATTCTTAGTGCTTACCGCAAGATGTAATAAGCATCTACTTACCTTTAACTTTAGTAAAGTCTAATATCCTAATAGTATACAGCACCTTAGTCCTTAGCACATCGTAGTAGACACCCCCCGGGCCCTACCTAAGGTTATTAGCAACTAGGATTTAGGCTAATCCCCTTTAGAACGCCCTACTAACTCCCTTATAAACAGTAGGGGGGTGTCTACTCCGATACGTCTATATGCTAGACCCGATCGAGTAGCTCGAGCTACGAGGCGGAGCATAGGCTTATTATTAGATATAAGCTAGCGGTAAACACAGTATGCTAACCTTTACCTTAAACCCTAGTAAAGTCCGATGTCCTAACGAGGTCTCTCGATCGAGTAGCTTAAGCTATATAGCGGAGCAGAATCGCTAACGGTGTCTCTCGAGTCTCGACCGAGCAGCCTAAGCTACGTCCCTTTGTAGGTATATAGTACCCTTGTAATGCTAAGAGTAACTTCTTAGTAACGGCTGCCCCGGTTTAGTGCTAAACTCTTACCTAATTTTGGTAGTTAGCAGGCATCTAAGTAGGGCATGCATCTACCTTAATCGAGGGAGTTTTTCGTACCTTACCGTCGCTCGAAAACGTGTATATAGCTGCAATAATAGCTCTACCGGTAGTAAAGTAAGAGGTAAGGATGCTAGGTGTTGTATATTGTCGCTTTTACTAATTGCATACAAAGATTAGTAATAGTAAGGAAGAAACTAATACCTCTAGCCCGTATAGTAATCTTAATATACTACTAGTAGTAGACTCGTTGTCCGTAGAGCTACTACTACCTTCTAACCGCTCTACTATCGTCGACACTACCGCTATTAGTAGTCTATTAGTGTATTTATTATCGCCTCTTCCGCTACTACTACTACTATAGTCGTTACCGCCGGTACCGGTACCTATAGAAGCTCTTAGAGTAGTATCCGTCGAAAGGGCCGGAGCGGCTAAGGGGGGTAGGGTTTTAAAGGCTCGGATTAAGGCGGTAGAGTCGGAGTTAAGGGCACTACGTAAGGAGCTAAAAGTAGTGCATATGTTGTTGCTATAGGTACTCGAGAAGGCGTCGTAAATAGACGTAAATACGGTATTAGTACTATAGCGTCTATAAGGTTAGCATCTTTAATGCAATGCTATATAGGTCGACACTATAAATAGAGCGGATATTTAGAGCTATAATTAGCGCAATATATCTACGTTTAACGCTCCTTGCGGTCCTTCTTACTAAGAGCGGTAGAATACTATCTATAGAGGTAGTAGCGGTAGCTACCTTTAACAAGACAGCGAACTATGTTATAATGCTTAGTAAGATTAAGGCGTGTTAACTAAGTAATGCCGAGTAAGTCCCCCTTCTTAAATTAATGCCTATAGCCGTATAACATTAGCCGGCTACGGTTAATAGTGTAACCGCGTAAGAAACGGCTATCTTTACTACGCTGTCCTCTATTGTTTAGTGTAAATCCCTACTATTACTAGAGAAGCGAGAGCTCTCGCACGCCTTCTCGAACGAGGCTAAGAGCGAGCGTTATACGGAAGTCTCGTTGTTTAACACGGCGGCGTAATAGTAGTAAGTGTCTATAAAGGATAAAAGCGTTAATAACCGCTCTATCGAGAAGGAAGTAAAACAGTAGATGCTATAGCTTAACAGCCTTATGTTAAGATAGATAATAGCTTCTTAGTTAATTATAGATATCCACACCGCCTATAAACTAGTTATAGTAGCTCGCGACGAGCGGCATTTAATAGATATCGCGCGGTGTAGCCTAGTATAGTCGAACGTAATCTCGAATAAAGTTGTTTACTGCTCTTAGCCGCCTTCTAATACGTGCTTCGCGCTGCTCGATAGCGTAGCTGGTAGTAAGAAACTATACTAATTGTCGGTCCTACTAGAGTACGGTAGCTACGTTATAGAGCGGACGCATAAGGATAGTATTATATTTAAAGGTCGTCGTTTTGCGTAATAGATTAACTTCCTTCCGGACCCCTCCTTTATTAGTTATAAACTTCGCACCTTGCTATAGCTATTGCTTTAAGGTAGCTCGCACGGTACTAGTTACGGCGATGTTGTAGTGTTGTAGAATAGCGAACATAGCGACGTTGCTAAAGAGATTGTCTATATATACGTGAAAAAATCGTCCGCTTACGATAAGTAGTCGTAAAACAAATAGTAAAAGCGATATTACGGCTCTTAAGCATAGGCTTAGCTAAGCTATTAAGTTAACGTCCGGATTAGGAAGGAGTAGAGCTATACTAACGGAACCGGCCGCTTACGAACCTCTCGAGATATCGTCCTTTTTCTTCTTCTTCTTCTTCTTCTTATCCTTCTTCTACTTAGTAACTGTTATCTTACGTATACGCCGTACCTCCTCGAGTACTACCGCTAGCTATAATACCTTATATCCTCCCCTCGGCGTAAAATAGACGAATCTAATAAGATACCTACAGTTATAAAGAGCGAGGATATAGAAGCCGATTAGGGTTAGCTTACCGCGTATGTTAACGACATAGATAGTGCGGCTAGTAAAACGGATTATAATCTCGTCTATACTTACCCTCGTACTAGGCGTTACCTAATATACATACTTCCTCCGCTAGTTATTAGATAGCTATTAAACCTACCTCTATAGCTCTAGTCCTTTACCGGCTAGCGTAGTAGCCGGATCTTCGAGATGTAGAGTAGCCCTAATCTAATTAAACCGCTTCTTACGCATGCTACTTATCTTAATAGTGCCGTGTTTTAGCTAAGCTAGATTAGTAGTAAAGTACTTGCCCTTATTATCTATCTAGATTACTAACATATAGATTACAATACCGACCTATATCTTTATCTTAGCGACACTTATAGGCTCCCACTACTAGCTATAGATCTTAATACTGCTATCTAGCTGCTTCTACTCGGTTTTAGTAGCTATATATAGATTAGTATACTTAGCTATACGCTCGTAAATAGGCTAATCGAAGAATAGCTAAAAGTAAGCTAATAGCAGTCTACTACGCTCGACTCTTTTACGTTTGAATAGTAGAGATCGTACGATACGCTTATAGTATATTCCTTATAGCGGAGTGTATTAATAGTCCTCTCGATAATTAATATCTACCGGTTTATAGAGCCTATTAGTAACACTACTACTACTAGCGAGTCTACCTTCTTCGAGCGACCGCCGTACTACTAATAAACCTTCTATCTCTTTATCCGCATTTTAAGGAAGTTTACTAGCCTTATTATTATCCTCGTTACTACTAGCTTTATCTTCCTTATTATTACTAGCTTTATTAGGGTTATAATCGAGCGGCTTGTCTATAGGTAAAAGGAGGATAAACATACGACAAAAGGTGGACATAACGGTTACCTAACTATACGATTGTTAAGGGTATTTAATAAGCTAATAAGAGAAGGGTTTTTATAGCGGCAATAGACGATTTTAGCTAATTTAGGCTCGAAAAAGAGGTATACAACAGCAAGAGCAGTAAGAGCTACATGCAGGAGAGGTTGGGGAAACAGTCTGTTCCACTATACTAATTTTGGTGTAGCGCTGGATTTAGCGCCCGCTGAATCCTAGCCCTTGTAAGTACCTGTCTCTACCCAACGAGTTTGCAAAGGGGTAGCGGAGCATAGACTGTGGACTGCATCTGGAAGCAGTGCTGACGTTGAAAACTCAATCCGTGCCCGCCTTGAGCATTTATCGACGATTTCTCGACTCTGCATTGGACCGGACATCTTGGTATCGGCTTCAGGCCCTCAGGGACCAGGCACTGCTTCAGACTTTCGGTCCAGAGTCTGTATGTGCTCATCAGGAGATGTGAGCTGATGGTGAACGCATCTGGCATCTGCTGACCTTCGACTTGGATCCTGATGAAGTCTGATGTCCCAAGGATGTCTCTCGGTCGAGCGGTCAAGCGGTCAAGCAGTCAAGCTGACCGGAGGGGGGAGCTCCGAACAACCCAAAGTGGAAGACGGGAGTCGGAATCGGCAGGCCATGGATGACTGAGGGTGGCTGCCTCGTCTCGACGGCTGTTGTTAGAATGAGGCAGATCCGAAATACCTGTGTCAAAAGTTATGTCCAACGCTCGAATTTCTCTAAGTCCTGCTGCTAAATAGTGTAGGATGCCTTCCCTATACAAAGCGGATTCTCTACGCTTTTAGCCCGGAGAAATAAGAAGTATACTTGTTTTTATAGTTGTCTAAGATGCGTATATATATACTTGGAAAAAGAAATAAAGAATAGAATATGCGTAGGAGGGAAGTAGAGGATAGTAGACGCTAGGCCGACGCTCTAAAGTTGTTTTGTTTGTTTGTTTGTTTATTCCATTTACGTCCTTTCGGAGTCCAAGACTATATAGGACGGCCTTACAAGCAAGGTAGTAGATCTATTTATAATTAAATTCTTTTGGTATTCTTCGACCTTAGGGGAAACCCCGTGCCTAAGGCAATACTAAAGGACTTTAAACAAATGCAAGACAAAGGAAATCAAACGAGTGTTACTGTAGCTAGAGCTATAGAATTTTCGCGCTAAGCTTTTTATAGAATTTTCAGCGGATCCTTCTACTTCGTATATATGCTACAAATTCGAAAGAGAGAGAGAGAGAGAGCAAGTAGCTATCTAACTCGCTATCTTCTCTTATCCTTAATATGCCTTTATAGAATTGTATGCCGCATTCTAGCGTATACAACTACGTAGGTTGATTATAGAGTTATAGATTCCACCGAGTTCTAGCTCTTTAAAGTGCATATATGCTTCCTTTCTTTCGAGGGCGACGAAGTCTCTAAAGAAGGGACATACGATTTCGGTTCGGATTTCGAGGAGGTGCGCGTATAGGGTAGAGTAGACTGCTTCTTCTTCTTCTTCTTCTTCTTCTTATTCGTAGCGTAGAGGGCTGTTCGTTCGAATCGTGCTGTTGTTCTATTATAGCTTGTATTTTAAGGCGGATTTCGAGAGGGATTTCGGCGGATTCGAGAGGTTTTCGAGAAGGTTTTTAAGGAGGTTTTCGAGAAGGTTTCTTCCAGACTGTCTTAGTTTCCCTTCCGAAGAAGGTACTTACGACGGCCACCGCGTGAAGGTGCAGTCTATTCGGCCGTCGACGCTCTAAAGTTATTACTAGGACGGTATATAAAGCTTAATATAAGTTGTCCTAATCTACCTTATTCTAATAATAGCCGTCTCGATATAAACATTGTTAGCTAACTATGTCTAGTAGCTCTACTTAGTCTTAGCCGTATAGACTATACTTAGCGGCGCTAATCCCCTTTAGTCTATATAGTCTAAGAGCGTAATAGCTATCTTCTTATATAGAGAGTTAGCATACTAAACAAGCGTAATAAAACCGACGAAATTCGAAAAACCCGTACGGTTATTTTATAGCGCCGAGTCTACTAAGTACAATACCGAGATAAAGAAAAAAATCGAGCGTGTTTTAGAAGAGGAGTAGGCTTTCGTAGATTTCGAAAAAGTTACTAATAAACAAGAATTTTTCGAAAAACACGCGAAAGCCTAAGGCTTTTTATTTATAATAGCTATTAATATAAAAGAAGTACGCGCTCCGAGAGACGAGCTTTAGCTATAAAATAACCGTTCCGGATTTTCGAGATTCGTCCTTATTATTACGTAGTCGCTATCGAGGGCAAATTCTATTCTTAGTCGCTAACCCTCTATATTAGTACAAAACGCATATAAAGCTAACCCTCTATCTAACAAAAACCCGAGTTGGGCCCTTAGACTACCTAGAGAAGGGCTAGGTGCTTATACTTAATTAGCCCGAACGAGGTAGTCTAAGCGTCTAAGACTAAGCTCTACTAGCTCTTATTACATCCTTTTAAGAGCCTATTATTTCTTACTCGCTATTAGTCTAGCTAGGCGAAGTCCAACCTATAGACTCGTCTACTACTAATAACTACTTATAATTCTACGCAAGCTAAGCTAGTAGTACCGTATGTATCGCCTACGAGTATTATATATAGACTACGGACTATATATAGGAAGCAGCGCTAACGCTTAAAACTCTATTAGTACCTATACTAGGGACGAACGCTCGACCCTATACTAGACCGGAGATGTCGGTATCGTTTGTTTGTTTTGTTTGTTTGTTTGTTTGTTCCATTTACGTCCTATAGGAGTCTATGACTATGTAGGACGGCTGTCTTACGACAGCAGTCTTTCTATGTACAATCGTT
>JALRMM010000731.1:0-10994 GCA_026122155.1 Zymoseptoria crescenta
TCCTTTAACTCTATTAGTAACTAGGCTAAGGGCTACCGGCAACTCGGATTTAAGTAATATAACCTTCCTATAATAGTAAGTATCTTAGCGGTAGGCCTATCTATCGGTTACCCCTCTACCGCTATATATAGGTAACTATCGGCTATACTACGAACGGCTTAGGTTAACAACTTCGGAAAGGTAGTTAGTGCTACACTACTAATGTAGTAGTAGTAGTAGTAGTAGTAGTAGTAGTAGTAGTAGTAGTAGCAGTAGTAGGGGTCGAGTAGTAGTTATACTATCGCGGGTCTATCGAGGGGTAGTAGACGAGGCGGCGGACGAGGTAGTAGATATAGAGGTAGATAAGCCGGCGGTAGTATCGCTAGATATAAAGGTATACTAGGGGTGTTTAAATAGCGTATATTATTTAGCGACGAGTTTAAGAAGACGTTCGAGAAGCCGGATAAAGTCTTTAGATAGCTAGATATCTTCGATACGAATAAATAGAATAGACGGCTACCGGGTTAGTACTTAAAGGGCTTCCTTCTTAATCGAGCAAACGTCGTGCTAATGTCGGATCCGGACTAGATAGATTATAGCTTCTTCTCTTACTTCGAATATAGCACGAATACGCTAGTCCGGATGTCCGAAGCCGCTACGGATAGGGAGGATATCGAGGACGTAATGCTAGTGTTTAGTAGAAGCTAGACCCTAGCTAGTAAGGCGTATAAATAGAATATCGTTATCCTTCTTATAAATAGGGAGGCTAAGGGCAATAAGGCGATATTCGAGTAACTAAGGGTGTGGTGGGGAAAGTCGCACTAGTTACGTGTATCTAGCAGTGCTACCTTCGTCGCTAGGCAGCTAATGGACTTTATCCTCTATTATGCTACCCTTTTAGCACTTCGAAGGCACAACAGCACACAGCACTTGAATCTACCTCCTCGTTGCCCCCCCTATCTACCTTCCCTCGTCTTCTTTTTACATGTTTACCTTCTACAGCCCTCTTTTACTACACCTCCGGTACACACTACTGCTATCCGACGGGAGTTTGGAGTCTAAGTATACTCCCCCCTTACATTTTGGTAGACGATGTAAGACTCCTACACTCGCTTTAGCGGTGTAGTAAGACATATAGGATAGCAGCAGTATGCTACAAGCGACGAGCCTACGAGAAATATACGATATCCGAGAAATGCGCCGGTCGCACCCTCGAGTAGGAAGCTGCACCTTTATAATAACTACCCACGACTACAACAACCTTAAATACCTCTACCCCTTAGCTAGGGTAGATGCAGCTCCAAGTCCAAATCCAAATCCAATTTCGAATCCAAATACCGATACCTAATGTGTGCGAACAGCTGCGTGTACATTACTAGCTATAGGAGCAGCCGAGAAAATTTTCTTATCCCTCGACGACAGCTACCTCTAGACTAGCTACTCCGCTATATGCACTAGGGACTGCACCTCTAGCATCTACTGCACGCTCTTAAAATAGGCACGCACTACGGAGAGGTTTCTGCTATAGAAAGAGGGTGTCTCGGGGGTAGAAGGAGCCTCCCAGACCAAAATTCCTACTACAATAGCTTCGCCTACTACCCGCCGCACCCCTCCTTCGTGCCCTCTCTTCTCTATAGACAGCCCCTAACGACGACTTCCGGCTAGTTGCTAAAGAAGAAAGAATCCAGATTATAGAGGACTAATACCTAGGGAGATATACCCTCCCTGCCGGCCGATTACCCCTTATAGACATAATAGACGTTATAGACGTTATAGACATTATAACACGAAGGGTCACGTAACTAACAGATTATTACTATTAGCAGAGAGACAGCAGCGAGGATGCCGGCGCGGTCTTAACACACTATAGCAGCTAAGCGGGTAAGGAGTATCTAACTAGTGGGTTTTAACACACCGTAGCAGCTAAGAGCGAGGGTCCTTCTTACTAGCTAGACTACCCACTACCTTAACGACGACTTCCGGCTAGTTACTAAGGAGAGAACCCAGACTACGGAAGAAGAAGTTCTAAAGATATACCCTCTTTGCCGTCCGCCTGTCCCCTTATAGACACGATAGATACTATGGACATAAACAGACAAACGATTACGTAACCGGTAGATCGTTACTAGTAGCAGAGCCGGAAGAAGCAGGTGCTAAGTCTCCTTAACGCGGGCACAGCGAATACCCTAAGAACGATGTCGGCGCGGTCTTGACATACCGTAGTAGCTAGGCGGGTAAGGAGTATCTAACTAGTAGCGTGTTCTCTAGGGGCTGGACGTACGAGCACCGCTCGGACCACCTCGCGGCTAAAGCGGTAATAATCGTCCTGTTACCGACAATTAGCACTGTTACCGATGTTAGCACTACTAGCATTACGAGCACTACCGGGCCTCGCATACGAGAGCAGGACCCGCCGCTCTATTACCGAGTACCTGGAGATCTGAAGAAAGTAGCTAGTACACCCAGCACTACTGCCGTATACGAGAACACTACCTACTGCTCTATATATACGCTACCGCCTCCCTTATGCGGAGGCACTATCGAACCTTCTCTAGGCGTACGATGTTTGCTAGACTATTAGGAGTTACTAGTCTGGGAAAGGTTCTAATACTCCTATACGCTACTAGCACCTAGTCTACCCCACACCTTATTTCCGCAACTTCCCCTTCGAGACTCTAGCATCGCCGTCGAGCTTAAACAGTAATAGCTCGCGGAGCTAATAGTAATAAGCGGATCCGACACCGATAGCCCCCTCTAGGCGACGTAGCAATACTACTAGCCCTGTTTGGAGTCTCGCTTTCTTTGCTAGACTAATAGTCTGGGAAATACTAAAATACTAGCCTGCATCCCCTCCGAGGTATAAGAAGGACACTGCAGCTACTCCTGTTTGCCTACATCTCCAACATACCTACTTCTAACGAAGTGCTTTGATTTCTCAGCTAAAAGAATCTACTATGTCGATACCTAAAGACAAACCCTCGTCCTCTAAGGAACAACCCGCTAGCGACTAGCCTGCTGTCCCTACTAAGCGCAAGCATATAGCTAGCGCGTCCGAAGCATTAAATGCTCTACTAAGCCGTCCTAGTAATTCGGGGGCGGCAACACCTCTCTAGTCCCCTCTAGATACATCGTCCTACCGCGACGACAATGCGAATCCTTCCGCCCGCTTCGCGACTAACTCGACCGATAGTTCTAACGATAACATTACTAATTAGTACTATAGACGCCCGTCTGCTAACGCCGCATCTTATAGCAACAGCTCCCCTTCCCAGCCTACTAACCTAAACGTTACAGACCTTATCCAGGCCCTTACTACCGTTCTTCGGACTCCAGCCCCTACCTCTCGTAGTCGCGCCCCTTTCCCTAGAGAAAATGGATCTCCCTCCTTCGACGGCTCCGATGCTTCTACCTTCTTTTAGGCTATAGACGACTTCTTTGAACTATACTTCTTAGGCTTACAAACCCCGGATAACCAGAGGATCCGCCTTATCGCTCGCTATGCTATCCCGGATGTGCGTGCATAGCTCGAGAGTCTGGACACCTACACTAGAGGTAACTACGATTACTTCCGGAAGGATGCCCTCGCCTACTATAAGAGCTACGATAGCCAGGTGTACAAGTACGGCCTGCTATTCCTCGAACAGTTCTGCTCGAAAAAGAGGGTCTGGGACGTTATAGGTACTACCGATAATCTGAGGCAGTATGTTATAACCTTCCGGGCTATGTCGAATCGGATCCCTCTTAACTAGTGCAATAACGTTGCTCGATTTCGCCTCTTCCTTAAGGGGCTGCCTACTAAGGTTAGACACGAAATTATAAGCAAGCTGGAAATCGACGTCTCGGAGACATCGTCCTATATAGACCTCTCCACCCTCTACAATGCGACGCTTAAATACGTTACTAGTCGCATTGCATACTAACAGATATACGGTAGCACTAGCAACGAGGTCGCTACTAAGCTAGTTACCTAGACTGAAAAGAGGTACCCGAAACTGGATGCATTAAACGACGGTCTTTGGACATTAAGGATATAGAAGTCAAAGGAACCGGACATGGACGAGCTCTATAACAAGGTAATAAAGTTGACGATAGCGAAGCTAGATCGAGACAATTCCACTAAGGCACGACGAGGTGCTATTAACCCCCCTAGACAAATCGGACAGTCCTACTTTGCTAGTGTTACTGCTAATAACTCGCAAGAGTACTATGCACACATAGCCTCCTTAAACCTAGCACCGCCAGCCTTAGGAGTCCTATATAGCCGCCCTACTGCCTATGGTTAATCCTCGGCAGACAAGCTAATATGCTTCCACTACTTCGAGCCGGGACATGCTATGTAGGAGTGCAAGTATATGCATTTCCTACTGTTAGCAGGATGGGCTTATCGCGACTCCGAAAAGAAGTGGTATATTAGAAAGGAGGGTAATGTTAACCGAAGAAAGCTATTGTTCCGAAACTACTAAGATTAACCGAAGCTTAGGATGTTAATACCGGCGATCGAAGAGGCATAGGGACGCCCGATTACCTAGCTAGCACATATTAATATCGAACATGCTATAAGACATTGGCCGACCTATAAACCACCTACTAATTTCACTGCCCCTCGGATGCCACTCCCTCCTATCGACTAGTCGCTAGCCCCTAGCCTATGTCCTGCACTACCGGCTACTCTATCTCGTCCGCCTCGAGCGGTAGGGCAGCCCTTATTACTAGCTACTAGGGCGAATAGTATACCGCTAGGATTAAAGGACTCCACCTAGATAGGGGCTCGATTCTGTAGCGTTGTTGTAGGAAGTATCCCGGAGGACCTAGTGTATATTAACGAAGACGACCCCTATGCTGCTAACTTTAATATAGTAATAAGACCTCTCCCTGCCTTAAAAGGGAAGGATTTAGTACCGAAACTAAAGGGGGAAGACAAAAACCGAGTAACGAAACCGAAGAAGTTAGTCCGGATGGACATTAATGCTAGCAAGATTCTAGACTCCGAGGAGTACCTTAAGCTAGTCGATAGTGCTGCGGAAGGAACCCCCGATACTTAGGAGACCCTCGCTAGGGATTAGCCCTTCGACATAGGAGACACTCTACCCTCGGCATAGCAACTAAGATTTAATCCTACTAGAGAGACCGAAGGGGAAATAGACATAGATAACGAGAATCCAGTTATCGGCCTAGTTAACCTACTAATAAGGAAAAGGAAGCGAGTAAAGGCATCCGGAAACCAGAGGAAGGACTTGTATCTACGAGATCGTATAGACATAAACAAAGTAGCTATAGATCGAGTTATAGCCCAACCTTTAGGGATACTTATTAGTAAGCTTCTAGCTGTTGCCCCTCACCTCTCGAAAGAGTTCTTTGGACGAGTGGCCCGCAATAAGGAAGAGTTTGCCAAGCTCGCGAAGGAAGCAGGACTATCGGTTAACATTAAGGAAAGTAACTACCCTATATTCGCCGACTATCCACCGAGTGCTCTCGGACTGTAGATTAACTACGAGACTAGCTACTAGGAGCACAGGCTGCTATCGGGGTTTAGAGCCCGGAATAGATTTGTCGAAGAGGACGAAGTCGATAATAAAGATAAGACTAACCTCGGCCTAATAGTAAAAGAACCGTGTATTATTATCCCTCTAGGACGCACGAGGGACCTCTACGAAATTCCTAGGGAGGCTAAGTTCCTTTTCGATAATTACGACTATGTTATTGTTCCCTTACCTGTTGTCGAATGCGTAGTTAGGCCTAGGAACTTCCGGGAAAGGAAGGCGACAATTAACGAAGGATCCGAGGGCAATATTATATACTAGGAGGTAGTTAAAAGAGCGGGCCTTAGCATCCGCACCTGCAAGTCTATTACTATAAACACGGTTAGTAGACAGGCTAATTTCCTTAGGATTGCGGAGAAAGTTCCTATCGAGGTAATGGGTGTCCTAACCTACTTATCCTTCCTCGTTACAAGATAGGCCCCTTTCCTACTTAGACGCCCCTAGGTAAGGCAGGTCCGCCTTATCTCGAAAAACTGTAACGACGGATCCCTAGAGTGCACTATTGCCTAGCTCGACGGGATAACGACTATATAGACAGTAGTCGAGAGTACGGGTCCGAGATATAGGACGACCGCATCCTTCTATACACTAAAGTCGGGAAAAGCCTAAGCTACCGACACGAGTCCGGGAACTCGGTAGCTATATTTAACTACCCGGAGGATTATCTCCAAGCATTAGGTACCCGATTGCCAGTCTAGATTAAGTCGCAGAGGCTAGAATCTTTTCCAGACTAGTAGTCTGGGAAAAGGGAAGCAGTAGTAGCGCCGGTGCAGCCCTCGGATGCTCTAAAGCCTTTACTAGACTAGCGGTCTAGGAAACACCCGATTAGCTTTTGGGACGAAGTTAGGGCCTGGGAGGAGTATAAGGTAGTTACCTTAGAAGAATATACACTTAACCCTAAGCGGACGTGTTAGGAAACTAAATCCCAAGCCCGCATTGCGTCCTAGCTTCTGGAATAGTCTAATATACTCGCTATAGATCGGGACATTCGAGCTCGGTAAGCAGACGCAGTAGTAGGCAACACCTTTACCCTATACAAGCGAAAAGCCGACAAAGTTAAGCCTATAGAGGCTAGCATCTATAAGACAGGTGGAAAGGGTCCCGGAGGGATCTTTAACTAGAAAGAGAAGTGCCTTACGAGAGAGGCCCTACTGCTAAGGAGTAGCTACCCCTAGGATTACAAGTACCTTATTTAGAAGTTCTTAACAATCGAGCGAGGATTGAGGCTTACGGAAGACCGAATAGGGAGCTTTAAGACAATAGTAAAGCTAAGTCCCGAGGAGTTGGAGCTTTTTTATGCCTGTCTATTTAGGCGAGAGGAGGCACTAGCATAGGACTTTTCACATGTTGGTCGACTTAACCCGGACGTCTCTCCGCTAGTCGAGATTCGAACGATACCCTATAAGGCCTAGCAGTGCAAGAACTTCTATATACCTGCTGTATTAGAGAAGGTTGTTATTAGGATAGTTAAGGAAAGAGCCTTAAACAAGGTAATCGAGCCCTCCTATGCTGCATACCGCAACCCCTAGTTTGTAGTGTAGAAGAAGCCCGACAACCCTAAGCCCGTACGTGCACTGCGGACTCTACCGTACCTAGGAGGGGAAGGGAGTACTAACTAGCCCAATACACCGGAGGTACCTAAGGAGAAGAAATATCGGCTGATTAATGCCGCGATCGAGGTAAACCGGGTTACTATAAAAGATGCGAACATGCCGCCGGATGTAGACTCCTTTTCAGCCGACTTTGCTAGTTGCACTATAGCCTCCCTTATTAACCTCTTCTCTAGATATAACCAAATACCCCTAGCCGAGCACTGTCGCGACCTAACCTCCTTCTTTATACCGCTTAGGCTCTTTCGGCAGACCGGCATCCCTATAGGAGGCACAAACTTAGTAGCTTAGTTCCAGAGGATTATAACTACTATTCTCTAAGACTATATAAATAACCGAGCTCGCCCCTTTCTAGATAACATTAGAGTTAAAGGGACTAAGTCTACATACAACGATAAGGAAGTGGAACTAGGTATCCGGCGATAGATTGCCGAGCACATTACGAATCTCGACTAGGTTCTTGCGGATATCGAGAGAGCTGGGCTTACTATCTTAGCACACAAGTTAAGATAGTTCGCTACCGGAGTTCTAATTGTCGGATACGTCTACGACATTAACGGTAGGCACCCCTTAGAGGCAAGGGTAATTAAGATTGTCGAGTAGCCTACGCCGGAGAACCCAAAGGAGGTCCGGGTTTTCCTCGGAGTAGTAGTATACTTCCGAATCTGGATACCTCGATATGCTTAGGTCTTAGCACCCCTATACCTCCTTATACGTCCGGATGTGTTCTAGAGCTAGACCGAAGAGCAAGACCTCGTAATAAGTACTCTTAAGAAAGCACTAGTGACCGCTCCTGCCCTAAAGACAATTAACTACGAGAATGGAGGGTAGATTATCCTAGCTATCGATGCATCGGGGGATGGATTTAGGGCTGTGCTAATGCAACGAGACGTCGATAACCCTAAGAAAAGACACCCTATGCGATACGAAAGTAGAATCTGGAAGCCTAGGGAGTAGACCTACGATGCTAGAAAGCTGGAGTGCCTCGGAGTCCTTAAGGCACTAAAGAAACTTAAATCCTACCTATATGGTATACACTTCCTCCTAGAGGTCGATGCGAATACACTAGTGCACTAGCTAAACAGGGCACCGACCGACCTTCCTAATGCAGTTATAACTAGATAGGTTGCATAGATTCGCCTCTTTAATTTCGAAGTAAAGCACGTCTCTAGAAAAACCCACAGTGCTGCTAATGCACTTTCACGCCGACTAAGGACCGCATCCGACGATATAGATAACCTGTATAATAAAGATCATAAGGACATAATCGATGCAGCTCTTTATGCTACCTACGCTAGCAGGGTGGAGGCTAATAAGGCGACACCGGAACTAATCGAGGAGCTAGTTAAAGAGAACGTCGATAGCACCTACTCTAACTTTTATAGGGACGTTGCATACTACTTGCTTACCCTCCGACGGCCGAGTAGTGTGAACAAGAATTCCTAGCATGCGTTTAAGAAGCGTGTAGCTCGCTACCTCGTCCGGGAACGCTGCCTTTAGTATTAGAAGAGGATTAGTAAACCCCTCTGTCGAGTAATTAACAAGGAAAGTAAGCAGAAGGACATTATCCGCAGGCTACACCGAGATCCTACGTCCGGACACCGGGGACGGGAGGGTACCTACTAGAAGATAGCATGCCGGTACTTCTAGTAAGGGATGTACGACCAAGTGCGGTCGTTCGTTAGCAGGTACCTAGAGTGCCTATATAGAATAGTAGGACCGGCGAGTGTCTCCGAGCTACACCCGCGCTATAACAGCTACGTCGGAGAATCCTAGTATATGGATATCGTACATGTCGACAGCTTAGGAAGTATCCTTATAGCTCGAGAGGGACTTACCGGCTAGCCGGAAGGGAAGGTTATTAATAAGGGGGCTAGACAAGGAGTCTCCTCCAAATAGTATGCGAAGTTCCTTTTCGAGGATGTCTTCTTACGGACTAGAGCATGTCGACGTATCTTCTTTAATAGAGGACCCGAGAACATAGGAGAAGTGCCGGAGCTACTAGCCCAGATAGATACCAACCTTAGCAGAGTTTCTATATATTACCCGGAGGGCAATAGGATCGTTAAAAGGGGTTACCCTAATATACTCGACGTTCTTTCGAAATGTATATAGGGGAAGCTTACCGGTTGGAGGAAGTTCTTCTATGCAGCTCTCTAGGCGGATCGAACTACTATCCGGAGATCTACCGGCTGCACGCTAGCGAGCCTCTTCTACGCCTTCGATATAGTTCTACCTATCGAGCTTAGGTACGAGTCCTAGAAGGTTATTAACTAGAAGACAGTTCGAACGACGGAGGAGCTACTCGCCGCACGGGTTAGACAGATACTGTGCTTAAAGGAGGAGCTTAATAAGGCAACCGCACACTAGCAGAGGATAAGAGAGGTGTAGAAGAGCTACTTTAACGACACGCACAATGTTAACTACTCTCCGCTTAAGAAGGGACAGATAGTGCTGCTAAAGAGGGGTAAGCGCAAATCTACGCATAAGAAACTCTCCTTTAGATAGAAGGGCCCCTTTCGCATCTTCTACTCTAACTACTATACCGGAACGTATCGCATCTCGGAGCTAGACGGATTAGTGCTATAGGGTACCTAGTTACGGGACATGCTACGAAGGGTTCCTAAGGAGTATCTGGATGCGGCAGAAGACGATGCTCATAAGAAGGATAATTAGCCTTAGTAGCTAACTAGTATCGAGGAGACTGGATATAGCCCGACCCCTACCTAGGATAAGCCCCCTAAAGCCCTCCCCTTTTAACGAGAAGGCGCACTAGAGCCCCCAAGCATTGCTAAGCGAGTTCGGGAAGCGTCTATATCCCCTAAAGAGCGACTGCAGTACCTGCGACTGTAGGCTGCTAACCCTAGGTATTTACTAGACTAGCCGGACGTTTAGTCTAGTAAACATTCCCGACTACTAACGATCGACACTAAACCCCCGACTGTTTCTAATGGGCAATAGCATTATCCGACAATAGCACCTGCACCTTTTTTAGGTTAGTAGGGGAAGGAGTTAAAGAAAATTCACAAGCAAAGAAAATTCATAAGCAAATATTACCCTTCTAATAATCGAGGGCAATTACGCCGGATTATATGCCGCCTCTAACATTCACAAACACCTACTACAATCACTTGCAAAATACTACAATTAGCTGCTCCTTAGACAATTAGAAGCGCCCTTAACAATTACCGAAAAATTTACGCGCGTTACCGGCTAGGCCCGTCCCCACCGCTATAAATACCTCTATTCCGCACTTAGCTCGACAACCTCTACCTCCTTAACACCTACTACATCTTCTCTCTTCCCTTTCCCCTTTCTTCTACTATTAATTACTACACAACCTACACGCACACTCCTATACCTTACTTAATTACCCCCGACCGAGCGTATCGGCGTAGTAACTCCTATTACTAGAAGCGTAACGAGCGCGTAACAACACCTATTACTAGAAGCGCAATAAGCGCGCAACAACACTTATTACTAGAAGCGCAACGAGCGTACCTATCTACTTAGCAATAAGAACGTTACCTCGCCGGTATAGTCTACGTACGAAATAGCGGACCAAATTTGGAAGATCGAGAATAGCCTCTAAGCATCCACTACGTTTACGGGTAAGGTGTAGCGCGCACTTCGGGCTATATATAGCACTAGCGACTCGGATAAGCTATCTAGGCTCGTAAAGAAGCTACCGGAGAAGGATCGATAGTAGATCCTTTTAAGCATTATTCGGGCATTCGAGTAGGGAATAGAAGGGGTTTAGGAGTTCATTTCGAAGATCTGGGATCTCTGCCTCGAGTGCAAGACTCTACTGCTTCTCGCGGACGGATAGGAAGTTAAGGGGGAGGACAACATAGGCACCGCTTTC
>JALRMM010000732.1:0-10991 GCA_026122155.1 Zymoseptoria crescenta
TAATAGGGGACGGAGGTCCTTGTTTCGAGCTAGTAGTACGAGAGCGGGTGCTTATAGCGGGAGGTGCGTCGATCTGCTTCTACGGAGCAGCCCTAGAGACGGAACCGGAGCCGGAAGCTATAGTAGTAGGTTGGGCTGCCTTATCGAAAACCTAGCCGCGGCTATCGAAGTGTAGGCCGAACTTGCTCTTAAACTTATCGTACTGTTCCTATGATGGACGATCTGGCTTCCTGTCGGCCACAAGTATAAAGTCCCTCGTAACATACTCCCCCTTTACTAGGCTTACTCCCCGCGAGGTGCCTCGAAGGTGTCGATAGAGCAGCTCGTATAATAGTAGATGCGCTATAGAGTCTCTATTATTGCTACCTATCTATGAGGGATACGCATTCGCTACGCGCTAGACCTGCTTAGCTATGTTCTCGGATAGCCGGATGTGTTTCTTAAGCTTAGGGTTCTTGTTTATAACAGCGTCGCCCCAGACCTTCTAATAGCTATCCCACACCGACTTCTTCCTATTACGAGATTCTTTTCTAACGGTAGCTGCCCTCCTTAGGTTCGGGAAAGCGGTGCCTATGTTGTCCTCCCCCTTAACTTCCTGTCCGTCCGCGAGAAGCAGTGGAGTCTTGCACTCGAGATAGAGATCCCAGATCTTCGAAATGAACTCCTAAACCCCTTCTATTCCCTACTCGAATGCCCGAACAATACTTAAAAGGATCTACTGTCGATCCTTCTCCGGTAGCTTCTTCACGAGCCTAGATAGCTTATCCGAGTCGCTAGTGCTATATATAGCCCGAAGTGCGCGCTACACCTTACCCGTAAACGTAGTGGATGCTTGGAGGCTGCTCTCGATCTTCCAAATTTGGTCCGCTATTTCGTACGTAGACTACACCGGCGAGGTAACGTTCTTGTTGCTAAGTAGATAGGTGCGCTCGTTGCGCTTCTAGTAATAAGTGTTATTGCGCGCTCGTTGCGCTTCTAGTGATAGGTGTTGTTACGCGCTCGTTGCGCTTCTAGTAATAGGAGTTACTACGCCGATGCGCTCGGTCGGGGGTAATTAAGTAAGGTATAGGAGTGTGCGTGTAGGTTGTGTAGTAATTAATAGTAGAAGAAAGGGGAAAGGGAAGAGAGAAGATATAGTAGGTGTTAAGGAGGTAGAGGTTGTCGAGCTAAGTGCGGAATAGAGGTATTTATAGCGGTGGGGACGGGCCTAGCCGGTAACGCGCGTGAATTTTTCGGTAATTGTTGAGGGCGCTTCTGATTGTCTAAGGAGCAGCTAATTATAGTGTTTTGCAAGTAATTGTAGTAGGTGTTTGTAAATGTTGGAGGCGGCATATAATCCGGCGTAATTGCCCTCGATTGTTAGAAGGGTAATATTTGCTCGTAAATTTTCTTTGCTCGTGAATTTTCTTTAACTCCTTCCCCTGCTAACCTAAAAAAAAGGTGCAGGTGCTATTGTCGGATAATGCTGTTGCCTATTAGAAACAGTCGGGGGTTTGGTGTCGATCGTTGGTAGTCGGGAATGTTTACTAGACTAAACGTCCGGCTAGTCTAGCAAATACCTAGGGCTAGCAGCCTATAGTCGTAAGTACTGCAGTCGCTCCTTAGGGGATATAGATGCTTCTCGAACTCGCTTAGTAATGCTTGGGGGCTCTAGTGCGCCTTCTCGCTAAAAGGGGAGGGCTTTAGGGGCCTTATCCTAGGCAGGGGTCGGGCTATATCCAGTCTCCTCGATACTAGTTAGCTACTGGGGCTAATTATCCCTCTTATAAGCATCGTCTTTTGTCTTATCCAGATACTCCTTAGGAACCTTTCGCAGCATGTCCCGTAACTAGGTACCCTATAGCACTAATCCGTCTAGCTCCGAGATGCGATACGTTCCGGTATAGTAGTTAGAGTAGAAGATACGAAAGGGGCCCTTCTATCTGAAGGAGAGTTTCTTATGCGTAGATTTGCGCTCACCCCTCTTTAGCAGCACTATCTGTCCCTTCTTAAGTAGAGAGTAGTTAACATTATGCGTGTCGTTAAAGTAGCCCTTCTGCACCTCTCTTATCCTCTACTAGTGTGCGGTCGCCTTATTAAGCTCCTCTTTTGAGCATAGTATCTGTCTAACCCGTGCGGCGAGTAGCTCCTCCGTCGTTCGAACTGTCTTCTAGTTAATAACCTTCTAGGACTCGTACCTAAGCTCGATAGGCAGGACTACATTAAAGGCGTAGAAGAGGCTCGCTAGAGTGCAGCCGGTAGATCTCCGGATAGTAGTTCGATCCGCCTAGAGAGCTGCATGGAAGAACTTCCTCCAACCGGTAAGCTTCCCCTATGTGCATTTCGAAAGTACGTCGAGTATATTAGGGTGACCCCTTTTAACGATCCCATTGCCCTCCGGATAATATACAGAAACTCTGCTAAGGTTAGTATCTATCTGGGCTAGTAACTCCGGCACTTCTCCTATGTTCTCGGGTCCTCTATTAAAGAAGATGCGTCGACATGCTCTAGTCCGTGAAAAGACATCCTCGAAAAGGAACTTCGCACACTATTTAGAGGAGACTCCTTGCCTAGCCCCCTTGTTAATAACCTTCCCTTCCGGCTAGCCGGTAAGTCCCTCTCGAGCTATAAGGATACTTCCTAAGCTGTCGACATATACGACATCCACATACTAGGATTCTCCGACGTAGCTATTATAGCGCGGGTATAGCTCCGAGACACTCGCCGGTCCTGCTGTTCTGTATAGGCACTCTAGGCACTTGCTAACGAACGATCGCACTTGGTCGTACATCCCTTACTAGAAGTACCGGCATGCTATCTTCTAGTAGGTACCCTCCCGTCCCCGGTGTCCGGACGTGGGATCTCGGTGTAGCCTGCGGATAATGTCCTTCTGCTTACTTTCCTTATTAATTACTCGACAGAGGGGTTTGCTAATCCTCTTCTAATACTAAAGGTAGCGTTCCCGGACGAGGTAGCGAGCTACACGCTTCTTAAACGCATGCTAGGCATTCTTGTTTACACTACTCGGCCGTCGGAGGGTAAGCAAGTAGTATGCAACGTCCCTATAAAAGTCAGAGTAGGTGCTATCGACGTTCTCTTTAACCAGCTCCTCGACTAGTTCCGGTGTCGCCTTATTAGCCTCCACCCTACTAGCGTAGGTAGCATAAAGAGCTGCATCGATTATGTCCTTATAATCTTTATTATACAGGTTATCTATATCGTCGGATGCGGTCCTTAGTCGGCGTAAAAGTGCATTAGTAGCACTGTGGGTTTTTCTAGAGACGTGCTTTACTTCGAAATTAAAGAGGCGAATCCATGCAACCTATCTAGTTATAACTGCATTAGGAAGGTCGGTCGGTGCCCTATTCAGCTAGTACACTAGTATATTCGCATCGACCTCTAGGAGGAAGTGTACACCGTACAGGTAGGATTTGAGTTTCTTTAGTGCCTTAAGGACTCCGAGGCACTCTAGCTTTCTAGCATCGTAGGTCTGCTCCCTAGGCTTCCAGATTCCACTTTCGTATCGCATAGGGTGTCTTTTCTTAGGGTTGTCGGCGTCTCGTTGCATTAGCACAGCCCCAAATCCATCCCCCGATGCATCGACAGCTAGGATAATCTGCCCTCCATTCTCGTAGTTAATCGTCTTTAGGGTAGGAGCGGTTACTAGTGCCTTCTTAAGAGTACTTATTGCGAGGTCTTGCTCTTCGGTCTAGCTCTAGAACACATCCGGACGTGTGAGGAGGTATAGGGGTGCTAAGACCTAAGCATATCGAGGTATCCAGATTCGGAAGTATACTACTACTCCGAGGAAAACCCGGACCTCCCTTAGGTTCTCCGGCGTAGGCCACTCGACAATCTTGATTACCCTTGCCTCTAAGGGGTGCCTGCCGTTAATGTCGTAGACGTATCCGACAATTAGAACTCCGGTAGCGAACTATCTTAACTTGTATGCTGAGATAGTAAGCCCAGCTCTCTCGATATCCGCAAGAACCTAGTCGAGATTCGTAATATACTCGGCAATCCATCGCCGGATACCTAGTTCCACTTCCTTATCGTTGTATGTAGACTTAGTCCCTTTAACTCCAATGTTATCCAGAAAGGGGCGAGCTCGGTTATTTATATAGTCTTGGAGAATAGTAGTTATAATCCTCTGGAACTAAGCTACTAAGTTTGTGCCTCCTATAGGGATGCCGGTCTACCGAAAGAGCCTAAGCGGTGTAAAGAAGGAGGTTAGGTCGCGACAGTGCTCGGCTAGGGGTATTTGGTTATATCTAGAGAAGAGGTTAATAAGGGAGGCTGCAGTGCAACTAGCAAAGTCGGCTGAAAAGGAGTCTGCATCCGGCGGCATATTCGCATCTTTTATAGTAACCCGGTTTACCTCGATCGCGGCATTAATTAGCCGATATTTCTTTTCCTTAGGTACCTCCGGTGTATTAGGCTAGTTAGTACTCCCTTCCCCTCCTGGGTGCGGTAGAGTCCGTAGTACACGTACGGGCTTAGGGTTGTCGGGCTTCTTCTGCACTACAAACTAGGGGTTGCGGTATATAGCATAGGAGGGCTCGATTACCTTGTTTAAGGCTCTTTCCTTAACTATCCTAATAACAACCTTCTCTAATGCAGCAGGTATATAGAAGTTCTTGCACTGCTAGGCCTTATAGGGTATCGTTCGAATCTCGACTAGCGGAGAGACGTCCGGGTTAAGTCGACCAACATGTGAAAAGTCCTATACTAGTGCCTCCTCTCGCCTAAATAGACAGGCATAAAAAAGCTCCAACTCCTCGGGACTTAGCTTTACTATTGTCTTAAAGCTCCCTATTCGGTCCTCCGTAAGCCTCGATCCTCGCTCGATTGTTAAGAACTTCTAAATAAGGTACTTGTAATCCCAGGGGTGGCTACTCCTTAGCAGTAGGGCCTCTCTCGCAAGGCACTTCTCTTTCTAGTTAAAGATCCCTCCGGGACCCTTTCTACCTGTCTTATAGATGCTAGCCTCCACAGGCTTGACTTTGTCGGCTTTTCGCTTATATAGGGTAAAGGTGTTGCCTACTACTACGTCTGCTTGCCGAGCTCGAATGTCCCGATCTGTAGCGAGTATATTAGACTATTCCAGAAGCTGGGACGTAATGCGGGCTTGGGATTTGGTTTCCCAACACGTCCGCTCAGGGTTAAGTATATATTCTTCTAAGGTAACTACCTTGTACTCGTCCCAGGCCCTAACTTTGTCCTAAAAGCTAATCGGGTGTTTCCTAGACCGCTAGTCTAGCAAAGGCTTCGGAGCATCCGAGGGCTACACCGGCGCTACTACTGCTTCCCTTTTCCCAGACTACTGGTCTAGAAAAGATTCTAGCCTCTACGACTTAATCTGGACTGGCAATCGGGTACCTAATGCTTGGAGATAATCCTCCGGGTAGTTAAATACAGCTACCGAGTTCCCGGACTTGTGTCGGTAGCTTAGGCTTTTCCCGACTTTAGTGTATAGAAGGATGCGGTCGTCCTATATCTCGGACCCGTACTCTCGACTGCTGTCTATGTAGTCGTTGTCCCGTCGAGCTGGGTAATAGTGCACTCTAGGGATCCGTCGTTATAGTTTTTCGAGACAAGGCGGACCTGCCTTACCTAGGGGCGTCTAAGTAGGAAAGGGGCCTGTCTTACAACGAGGAAGGATAAGTAGGTTAGGACACCCATTACCTCGATAGGAACTTTCTCCGCAATCCCAAGGAAATTAGCCTGTCTACTAACCGTGTTTATAGTAATAGACTTGCAGGTGCGGATGCCAAGGCCCGCTCTTTTAACTACCTCCTAGCATATAATGTTGCCCTCGGATCCTTCGTTAATCGTCGCCTTCCTTTCCCGGAAGTTCCTAGGCCTAACTACGCATTCGATAATAGGTAAGGGAACAATAACATAGTCGTGATTATCGAAAAGGAACTTGGCCTCCCTGGGAATTTCGTAGAGGTCCCTCGTACGTCCTGGAGGGATAATAATACACGGTTCTTTTACTATTAGGCCGAGGTTAGTCTTATCTTTATTATCGACTTCGTCCTCTTCGACAAATCCATTCCGGGCTCTAAACCCCGATAGCAGCCTATGCTCCTAGTAGCCAGTCTCGTAGTTAATCTACAGTCCGAGAGCACTCGGTAGATAGTCGGCGAATATAGGGTAGTTACTTTCCTTAATGTTAACCGATAGTCCTGCTTCCTTCGCGAGCTTAGCAAACTCTTCCTTGTTGCGGGCTACTCGTCCAAAGAATTCTTTCGAAAGGTAAGGGGCAACAGCCAGAAGCTCACTAATAAGTATCCCTGAAGGTTAGGCTATAACTCGATCTATAGCTACTTTGTTTATGTCCATACGATCTCGTAGATACAAGTCCTTCCTCTAGTTTCCGGATGCCTTCACTCGCTTCCTTTTCCTTATTAGTGGGTTAACTGGGCCGATAACTAGATTCTCGTTATCTATGTCTATTTCCCCTTCGGTCTCTCCAGTAGGATTAAATCTTAGTTGCTATACCGAGGGTGGAGTGTCTCCTATGTCGAAGGGCTAATCCCTAGCGAGGGTCTCCTAAGTATCGGGGGTTCCTTCCGCAGTACTATCGACTAGCTTAAGGTACTCCTCGGAGTCTGGAATCTTGCTAGCATTAATGTCCATCCGGACTAACTTCTTCGGTTTCGTTACTCGGTTTTTGTCTTCCCCCTTTGGTTTCGGTACTAGATCCTTCCCTTTTAAGGCAGGGAGAGGTCTTGTTACTACATTAAAGTTAGCAGCACAGGGGTCGTCTTCGTTAATATACACCAGGTCCTCCAGGATACTTCCTACAACAACGCTATAGAATCGAGCCCCTATCTGGGTGGAGTCCTTCGATCCTAGCGGTATGCTATTCGCCCTAGTAGCTAGTAATAAGGGCTGCCCTACCGCTCGCGGCGGACGAGATAGAGTAGCCGGTAGTGCAGGATATAGGCCAGGGGCTAGCGACTGGTCGACAGGAGGGAGTAGCATCCGAGGGGCAGTGAAATTAGTAGGTGGTTCATGGGTCGGCTAATGTCTTATAGCATGTTCGATATTAATATATGCTAGCCAGGTAATCGGGCGTCCCTATGCCTCTTCGATCGCCGGTATTAACATCCTGAGCTTCGGTTAATCTTAGTAGTTTCGGAACAACAGCTTTCTTCGATTAACATTACCCTCCTTTCTAATATACTATTTCTTTTCGGAGTCGCGATGAGCCTATCCTGCTAACAGTAGGAAATGCATATACTTGCACTCCTGCACAGCATGTCCCGGCTCGAAGTAGTAGAAGCATATTAGCTTGTCTACCGAGGATTAACTATAGGCAGTAGAGCGGCTATATAGGACTCCTAAGGCTGGCGGTGCTGGGTTTAAGGAGGCCATATGTGTATAGTACTCTTGCGAGTCATTAGCAGTAACACTAGCAAAGTAGGACTGTCCGATTTGCCTAGGGGGGTTAATAGTACCTCGTCGTGCCTTGGTGGAATTGTCTCGATCCAGCTTCGCTATCGTCAACTTCATTACCTTGTTATAGAGCTCGTCTATGTCCGGTTCCTTTAACTTCTGTGTCCTTAATGTCCAAAGACCGTCGTTTAATGCATCTAGTTTCGGGTACCTCTTTTTAGTCTGGGTAACCAGCTTAGTAGCGACCTCGTTGCTAGTGCTGCCGTACATCTATTAGTATGCAATGCGACTGGTAACGTACTTAAGCGTCGCATTGTAGAGGGTAGAGAGGTCTGTACAGGACGATGTCTCCGAGACGTCGATTTCCAGCTTGCTTATAATTTCGTGTCTAACCTTAGCAGGCAGCCCCTTAAGGAAGAGGCGAAATCGAGCAACGTTGTTGCACTAGTTAAGAGGGATCCGATTCGACACAGCCCGGAAGGTTATAACATACTACCTTAGATTATCGGTAGTACCTGTAACGTCCCAGACCCTCTTTTTCGAGCAGAACTGTTCGAGGAATAGCAGGCCGTACTTGTATACCTGGCTGTCGTAGCTCTTATAGTAGGCGAGGGCATCCTTCCGGAAGTAATCGTAGTTCCCTCTAGTGTAGGTGTCTAGACTCTCGAGCTATGCACGCACATCCGGGATAGCATAGCGAGCGATAAGGCGGATCCTCTAGTTATCCGGGGTTTGTGAGCCTAAGAAGTATAGTTTAAAGAAGTCGTCTATAGCCTAAAAGAAGGTAGAAGCATCGGAGCCGTCGAAGGAGGGAGATCCATTTTCTCTAGGGAAAGGGGCGCGACCACGAGAGGCAGGGGCCGGAGTCCGAAGAACGGTAGTAAGGGCCTAGATAAGGTCTGTAACGTTCAGGTTAGTAGGCTGGGAAGGGGAGCTATTGCTATAAGATACGGCGTTAGTAGACGGGCGTCTATAGTGCTAATTAGTAATATTATCGTTGGAACTATCGGTCGAGTTAGTCGCGAAGCGGGCGGAAGGATTCGCATTGTCGTCGCGGTAGGACGATGCACCTAGAGGGGACTAGAGAGGTGTTGCCGCCCCCGAATTACTAGGACGGCTTGGTGGAGCATTTAATGCTTCGGACGCGCTGGCTATATGCTTGCGCTTAGTAGGGACAGCGGGCTAGTCGCTAGCGGGTTGTTCCTTAGAGGACGAGGGTTTGTCTTTAGGTGTCGACATAGTAGATTCTTTTAGCTAAGAAATTAAAGCACTTCGTTAGAAGTAGGTATGTTGGAGATATAAGCAAACAGGAGTGGGTGCAGTGTCTCCTTCGTACTTCGGAGGGGATGCAGGCTAGTATTTTAGTGTTTCCTAGACTATTGGTCTAGCAAAGAAAGCGAGATTCTAAACAGGGCTAGTAGTGTTGCTACGTCGCCCAGAGGGGGCTATCGGTGTCGGATCCGCTTATTACTATTAGATCCGCGAGCTAATACTGTTTTGAGCTCGCCGGCGATACCGGAGTCTCGAAAGGGAAGTTGCGGAAATAAGGTGTAGAGTGGACTGGGTGCTAGTAGCGTATAGGAGTATTAGAACTTTTCCTAGACTAGTAACTCCTAATAGTCTAGCAAACATCATAAGCCTAGAGGAGGTTCGATAGTGCCTCTGCATAAGGGAGGCGGTAGCGTGTGTCTAGAGCAGTAGGCGGTGCTCTCGTATGCGGCAGTAGTGCTAGGTGCACTAGCTACTTTCTTCAAACCTCTAGGTACTCGGTAATGGAGCGGCGGGTCCTGCTCTCGTATGCGAGGCACGGTGGTGCTCGTAATGCTGGTAGTGCTAACATCGATAACAGTGCTAATGTCGGCAACAGGACGATTATTACCGCTCTAGCCGCGAGGTAGTCCGAGCGGTGCTCGTGCGTCTATTCCCCCAGAGAACACGCTACTAGTTAGATACTCCTTACCCGCCTAGCTGCTACGGTATGTCAAGACCGCGCCGACATTGTTCTTAGGGTATTCGCTGTCCCCGTATTAAGGAGACTTAGCACCTGCCTCCTCCGGCTCTACTACTAGTAACGATCTACCGGTTACGTAATCGTTTGTCTGTTTGTGTCCATAGTATCTATAGTGCCTATAGGGGACAGGCGGACGGCAAAGAGGGTATATCTTTAGAACTTCTTCTTCCGTAGTCTGGGTTCTCTCCTCAGCAACTAGCCGGAAGTCGTCGCTAAGGTAGTAGGTAGTCTAGCTAGTAAGAAGGACCCTCGCTCTTAGCTGCTGCGGTGTGTCAAAACCCACTAGTTAGATACTCCTTACCCGCTTAGCTGCTGCGGTGTGTTAAGACCGCGCCGGCATCCTCGCTGCTGTCTCTCTACTAATAGTAATAATCTGTTAGTTACGTAACCCTTCGTGTTATAATGTCTATAACGTCTATAACGTCCATTATGTCTATAAGGGGTAATCGGCCGGCAGGGAGGGTATATCTCCCTAGGTATTAGTCCTCTGTAATCTGGATTCTTTCTTCTTTAGCAACCAGCCGGAAGTTGTCGTTAGGGGCTGTCTATAGAGAAGAGAGGGCACGAAGGAGGGGTGCGGCGGGTAGTAGGCGAAGCTATTATAGTAGGAATTTTAGTCTGGGAGGCTCCTTTTACCCCCGAGACACCCTCTTTTTGTAGTAGAAACCTCTCCGCAGTGCGTGCCTGTTTTAAGAGCGTGCAGTAGACGCTAGAGGTGCAGTCCCTAGTGCATATAGCGGAGTAGCTAGTCTAGAGGTAGCTGTCGTCGAGGGATAAGAAAATTTTTCTCGGCTGCTCCTATAGCCGGTAATGTGTACGCAGCTATTCGCATACATTAGGTATCGGTATTTGGATTCGAAATTGGATTTGGATTTGGACTTGGATTTGGATTTGGACTTAGAGCTGCATCTACCCTAGCCAAGGGGTAGAGGTATTTAAGGTTGTTGTAGTCGTGGGTAGTTATTTGCTCGAGGGTACGACCGGCGCATTTCTCGGATATCGTGTATTTCTCGTAGGCTCGTCGCTTGTAGCACACTGCTGCTATCCTGTATATCTCACTACACCGCTAAAGCGAGTGTAGGAGTCTTACATCGTCCACCAAAATGTAAGGGGGGAGTATACTTAGACTCCAAACTCCCGTCGGATAGCAGCAGTGTGCACCGGAGGTGTGGCAAAAGAGGGCCGTAGAAGGTGAACATATAAAAAGAAGACGAGGGAAGGTAGATAGGGGGGCAACGAGGAGGTAGATTCAAGTGCTGTGTGCTGTTGTGCCTTCGAAATGCCAAAAGGTAGCATAATAGAGGATGGAGTCTATTAACTGCCTAGCGACGAAGGTAGCACTACTAGATACACGTAACCAGTGCGACTTTCCCTACCACAGTACCTAAGCTCGATAGTTAGGACTATATTAAAGGCGTAGAAGAGGCTCGCTAGCGTATAGCCGGTAGATCTCCGGATAGTAGTTCGATCCGCCTAGAGAGCTACATAGAAGAACTTTCTCTAGCCGGTAAGCTTCCCCTATATACATTTCGAAAGAACGTCGAGTATATTAGGGTAACCCCTTTTAACGATCCTATTGCCCTCCGGGTAATATATA